>BOPP01000113.1:3855605-3875586 GCA_017312745.1 Gryllus bimaculatus
CCCCACCCCGCCAGGTTCAAGGAGTTTTCTTTCCCAGAGCGCCACACGTCAGCCTGCGGTGCGTTTACTTGAATATGGAAGTTCCCCATCGAACTGAACTTTCCAGATGGAGGGTGGGAGTCCGTTTATAGCGTGCTGCACAATCTCACAAACAAGGCAACACAAGAATGCCTTTTCCCTCGAAATGCTCATGATACTTAAAGGAACCGGGGAACATTATTATCTTCTCGAATCTCGACTTTTTTGAACAAGGTTAAGAGAGGCTGCTCTCAGAAAAGAAGCGACATATAAAACCAGGAATTATGCATAAAGAACGCCTTGTGTTGACGAAAACGAGAAAAAACATTCGAGGGAAGATGAAAGAGTTTTATGAACTAAGATGTAACATCAATTTTCTAGGAAGCCGTTATTACGAGGTGGAAAGTGAGCTTCGTAAGCTAACACGAAACATAAACTCGACTTAATTTTTGACTGCAATGAGCTTTTTAACTTTGTAGCTACGTAATACGTTGATACCGTGAAACAAATTACGGACTGGTTGTGTTGGTATATGTGGAAGTTGCAAGCCACAAATTACGTTTAGTAGTCCGGAAGGTTCTAGGTTCGAATATGAATATTGCCAAATTTTGGACACCTACTTTCCTTGGACAGGTCGAGCCGACTTAGTTCGACCGATGCGCTGGGCTCAATGGATATGTCACTGCACGGCCTCTGATTAGGAGGTCCCAGTTTTCGAGTCCCCACTGTTGCAAGATTTTCGACACAAGCTACAAAGCTGCGTCGAATCCAGCTGTTGTCTGAAGAAGAACTCTTAGTGTCGGCTGCTCTGATCGGTAGTTTCCAGTGGTTTCTCTGATCAATACTAAGCGAATGCCGGAGCTGCACCCTAACAAACTGACCACGGGCCGCGCGTGATCTTTCCTTCTTCTTCCTTGTTCTATCCACACTTACACTTACATACACAACACTACCAAACATTATGGGCAGCTCAGAGCTTGTCCCGACTGGGGCGGTGCCCTGCGAACTCTAGCGGCCACCTGCTCTGATCGGTAATTTTTCGTGATGTCGTCTGTCAATATCAGACGAATTCTGAAGCAGTACAATCAAACCTTGGACCCCGCGGGATCTTTCCTTCCTTTCCGATGTCCCATCCTCTCCCCTTATACATATACATACACACACACAAACGCAGGAAGCACTATATTGCCACTCAAGCCGGGGGCTTAGAGTTAGCCTGGGCTGGGGTGATGCCTCGGTGGAAAAGGTACTTGGAAGACGAAATATCTGCAATTTGATTTGTACGTTGGTGCTGGATCTCACGTTCCAGTGCCATCTCCCCGGAAATAACATGAACTGCGCTTACGGAACTAATGAAATCGGTAATTTTGTAAAACCTTATTCCTTCTCGTCCGACAAACTTTGCCCTTCGCGGTTAATTATACAACGTTTAGATTGTAGCTTATTGGAAATGGCCATTCATAAGCAGTGATTTTTACTACTCGTAAAAACAATGTACCTTAGGAAGAGGAACATATATTGGGTTAAATTAAATGAAGCGAGCTTGACGGACGCTTCAGTTTTAAATCAAATGACAGTTTGGGGGAATTAAGGTGGTATGAATTGGCCTATGAGAAATTAAGATTTGATGTGTGGGTATGCAGCATTGTGACCTAGAGTGAAGATTAAGGAGGGAAGTGTGAAGGTTTTGATAAAAATTGGAAGGTACTCATGGAATGGGGTCGCTCAATAAAGGTACATTTAATTCTCTGCAAATCTGGATGTTTAGAATGAACCAAGGGGCATTTAAAGTTCTTCTTAAAATATGTTTTGACTGGCTGTTAATTTGTGAAGGTTCTTAGTGGAAGTGCATCCCCAAACTGGACATGCATAAGTCGTAGTTGGTAGAATTAAAAATTTAAATATCACTCAAAATCAACTTTCAATGAAAAACTTACATTAATTAGAAAAAAGAGTTTTGATGTTTACTTCCGTAACTGACGCGCCCGTAATTAATTACCACTCAATAACTCAATCCTTAGGCTCGAGCGATAGGCTGATTTCTCAGTCCCCTATGTCCTTCAAAGACCATAACAGTGCTGCGAGTACGCGCATGTCAGTGCCAAACCGGGAGAAATGGCCAGGGCATCAACTGATGTCCAACTAGTAGTTGACGCGCCCGAAATCACTAACAATCAGTCAATTAATCATTGCATAGAATGAACTGGGACGTACCGCCACATAAGAGGTAAATAGATAACAGAACAGTGCGAACGACAAATATGCAATTTCGCACCACTAATAAGGAGCAAGTAATTATTGTTGCATACATTCTTAATGCAACTCATTTTTGCACGACAATTTCAATAAGAACTCCAAAGATTGTGTTTTAAATTTTGAGGCCCGGCAGATGCAACAAGTTAAGAGCAGATCCACTTGCACGTTTGAGTAGCAGCAACTTCGACTTTCTTCTGGATGGTCGGCTCGCTGAAGCGAGGGGAGTATTACGATACCCGGAGCGCAGAATAACAATGATTAAAATAATCTCCCCTCTTGCTTAAGTTATTTAGAGCCCTTAATTAACTTATTAATTTACTTACATCGACTTAATAATTCTTGTAAATCATAATTAGAGAGAATTCTCTAGGGATGTCGGGTGGAATGAGCGGCTGGAAATACGTTCTCAACTACTTAAAGTTTTCAGCCGCTCCGTAGCGACTCGTAATGAGATGAGTGTCTTCCAGAACCACACTCTTTCTCGTTGGTTTAATAGAAAGTATCAAAATGAAGATTCAAGTAATTGATGTTAAGAGCACTAATTGAAACAATCGACGGCGGTGAATTAGTTCTCTGGCTCCACGAGAAGGAATTCCTATAATCGCTTTCAAACCTGCTGCTTGCAAGCCGACTGGTTGTTTTCTCTCCATTAATTTAGGAATCTGAATTATACATTCTCAAATATGTCACCTTTAACAATAATTGTAAGGAAATGAACATCGTTTTGAACACTAGAAATGTTTCACTGAATTCGAACAACACGTTTCTTTTACAAAGGATATGTGAACAGGTATTCAAAGCGCGAGTACGTGCATTATTTTTCGATAAAATTATATATAATGTATGTGTATAACTTCTGTATAATCTGTATAACTTTAATTTGAACTGCATATATTTTGTTAGCTCAACTCTAAACATTATTTTACCGTGAACATTGAAGTAAGGAGAAAGCGCGGAACATGTGCTTATGGTAAATCATGCATGAATTTTTGCGTAATTTGCGTGTGCAACACTAAAAATTCAGTGATTGATGTTGCATTTCGTGAAATAAAAATAGAATACTTTTCCTATTAAAGAGGTACATGACAAATCACTGTCATTGCAACCTCCCAAATCTTAAATACGTAAAGAACTGGTTTGCGCATATGAATCAAAATATTTATAGATAAAGTAACGTAGGCGATTTCAATAGGGGTCAGTCACCTGCGACCTGTTCGGAACGACACTATGCACATGGCCACTCCGCCACTGATGATGACTGCCACGGTTGCACACGAAACGTCTGGATAAAATTATTTTTACTAGAGCACGGCAGTCCAGCCAGGAAGATAATTCTAATAATTATATTAATTGGTTGTATTGCATGGCGAATCATCAATAGTAATTTCAAAAATGAGAAAAATTGATTTGAATTACGCAAAACGAAGAAAGCATACTATGTCGTAAGCGTTAAATAGAATTTATGAGAACAAAAAGTCAACACTCATACTGAAAATGCCGAAAAGCCTTGGCCCGAATGACAGCTCATTCATTTGAAGTATAGTCAGTAGCAGAAAAGTCTCTCTTCCGGCACTTTCGAGACTGAACAGGTATCAGTGTATCGCAGAATCGGTCGCCATGCTGGAAGAGGCAAGTTCTGGCGACGAGTTCGTCCCACCTGTGGGAAGATATGGCGCGGGCGGTGATGGCGCGGGCGGTGATGGCGCAGGCTGTGGTGGTGCGAGCGGTGGTGGACGCTACGAGGGTTTGGGAGGATCAGGGGGAAACGTGAGTGCTGTGGTGGATGGATGTGTGGGCAGGGGCGGAGCCAGGGCCGGGAGGTGGTGTATGCAACACTCAAGGAGGAGAAGCTAAGGCGCAGCAATGGCGGGTACGCTGCCGGTGGCGGAGGCGGAGGCACAAACGCAGAAGGCCAGTGTGGCCCGTCGGCCGGGGGGGGGGGGGCAGCGGGCGTCGTCGAGGTGGAAGCGGCATGGGGCAAGGCGTGGGGGCCGCGGGTGGAGCAGGTAGTGGCGGGCGGGGTTGGTGGTGCGGGCGCGGACGATGGGGCGGGCGATGTGGGGCGGGTGATGGCGCCGAGAAGAAGCGGGGCGGTGGCGCGGGGGCGGACCTTTGAAAAGCGGCGGCGAAGCGCGGGGGCGATTCCGGGGCTCTCAGCGGCCGGCCGCGCTGAGGCGCTCTGAAGGCATATCGCGATTCGATCTACACGCTATTTCTGTCGGCGCTCACCGCCCGGACGTCCGCTCGCCTCTCTCGATCGGCTCGATCGGCCGCTTGCTCGCACAGTCGCCCGCTGTGGCAAACTCTCTCGCCTTGGCTAATGCTTCGCATAGCCACTGTCCTCCTCCCACCATAAAGGCGCCCACTCATCGCCGCCCACTCACTCCCCCGGCTTCACACACCGCCCACTTCATCCACCCGCCACTCATCCACCGCCCACTCATCCACGACCCGCCCACTCATCTACACCCGCACTCTCCACCCACTCATCTAGCATCATCTACTACCCGCCCACTCATTCAACCGCCCCTTCATCCACCCGCCCACTCATCCCACCCGCCCACTCATCCACCCCCGCTCATCCACCCGCCCACTCATCCCAACCGCCCACTCCACGCCTCTCTACCCCGCCCACTCATCTACCCCCCACTCATCTACACCGCCCACTCATCAACGCCCATCATCTACCCAATCACTACGCCCACTCATCTACGCCCACTCATCTAACCGCCCACTCATCTACCCGCCCACTCATCTACCCGCCCACTCATCTACCCGCCCACTCATCTACCCGCCCACTCATCTACTCGTCTACTCATCTACACGCCTACTGATTTACTCGCATACTCATCTACTCATCTTCTCGCATACTCATCTACTCGCCCACTAATCTACTCGCCTACTAACTAACTCTTGTACTCACATACTCGCCATCTTACCTACTTAAATAGTCGATACTCATCTAGTCACATACTCATCTGTTTGGCTACATATCTCTTCAACTATTTGCCTTTACCGATTCATCTAATCTCCTTTCACCTATTGGCCTTTTTATCTATTCAGTTGTTCGCAAATAGTCGGATCAGTGTATGTATTTACTTATGGGTTTACCTGATTTTATTTTTCACTTGTAATTATGTCTAAATTTTATCTTGCCTGATCTCTCACACCTGTTATTAATATATTCAGCTTACGAAGAAATGTCAAAAACAATTTCAGGTACAAACAGTCAAAGCGTTCAACTATCACGAGTTACTATCCTCCTCAAACCATAATGATTATTGACACAAGTAGCAAACAAATGAAATTGGTATAATACAGGTACTGCCGAATTAATTAAGTATCCAAAAAATAAATGAAATCATTATTTCATCTCATTGACCAAGGATAAACATTTTGCATGCAAATGTCATTTTTCCACATTCTGGTGCCAATGAGACCAGGATATTTCATTCGTAGCATTCAAAACTTACGTAGTCAACAACCAGTCTCAATTAATTTCAAAATCGAAGCTTATGTGTAGGACTTACACAATTTATAAGTTACTTTCGGAGAATATTCAATAAAAATGGTATACGAGATGGGTTTTTCTTACTTTTGAAGCCTACGCATGTTCAAAGGGAATGAATATAAAAGGTGTCTGAGGGGAAACGTCCGAGTTTATAATGTCAGAGGAAACCAATACTGTATAGGAGTTTATGAAGCCGTTAATACATAAACTTTCCTTCAGCCTTCCAATCAAACATTGCTAAATCTGTGTTTCCCCAAAGTACAAGTTATTCAATTGAGATAAACATTTCCAATATTCGCATTTTTCAGAGCTTCAAATTAAACGCAGTAATAAAGTAAACCTTTTAGAATATTTAACTGGTAAAAGCGGGCTTTAGTACGTGAACGCTGAACGTACTGGAATGTATTGCATCTAGAAACAAAAAATGTAAAGAAGGGCAAGCTTAATAGGACAGACATGTTATAAAATGACACATGATAAAAATAAAACCGAAAAACAATGTGTTCGATGACTACTGCCCACAATTGTGTCTCGCAGACGTCAGACAGATGTTATTTATACATTCATCTTTTAAGAGCTGGTAACTTCTTAGGGAACAAAAAAACAAAAATTACAGTTGACTACATTTCCCAAAACCTCCGCGGTCAAATAACCGCCTGGCTTCTAGCCCGTGCGCTGAAGCAAGCTTCGCGTCCTCAGCGCCCTCTCTGAGCTGCGTTTGGGTCCACTTCGCGCTGCCGCCCACACCACGCCCCTCCCGCCCCCACTCTGTCCGGCGCTCGCCGTTAGGTCGCCCGGCCCGAAGGAGGTCGCGAATACAAATCTATAGCTCGGGCTCTTGGGCGGTCGGTAACAGTTTTATAGGCATCGACAGATTTTTACTGCGCGCTCGCGATTACCGGAACGACGACGGGGTCGGTGGCGACCGCCCGCAAGGGCAGCGAGGGCGAGAGGGGGCGGGGCGCGGGGTGGCGAAGAAGGCAGCTGAGAACTTGGGCAGGCGGGAGAAAGAGAGAGGAGAAAGGAGCGAGGAGAAGAGGAGGGAGAGGGCACAGAGAGAAGGGAAGAGAAGGAAAAGGAAAGAGGGGAGGGGAAGAGAGAAAGGGGGAGGGAGTGGAAAAGAGAAGGATAAAGGGAAGGGAAAAGGAAGAGAGAAAGAGCGAGGTGGAAAAGAAGGAAACAGAAGGAAAAAAGGAGAGAAGAAAGAGATAGAGAAGACAGAAAGGAGTGAGATAAAGGGAGAGATGAAAAGAAAGCGGAGAAAAGAGAGATAAAACGGGGAGGGGAGAGAAGGGGGGATAAGTGACATAAGAGGGGAGAAAGAGAGAGAGAGAAAGAAGGGGGAGAGGTAAGATAAGATGGAAATACTAAAATACTAGATAGTTCGGGACATTCGAATATATAATAATAATAATAATAATAATAATAATAATAATAATAATAATAATAATAATAATAAGATGATGATGATGATGATGATGATGATGTAAAATTCCATGTATAAGAACTTCGTTGAAGTGAAAATTATCTAGGGTTAAGAACTGAACGGATATGGATTTGCTACAACATTCCCATCAAAAAAGATATTTTTGAAGATGTAAATAAGAAAGGGATTGGTTCAATGAGGAACTTAAAGAGACAAACATATCGACACGAATTACGTACAAGATGAAGTATGAAGTTAATGACTCTGCCTGATACGTATTAGCTTGAAGTGCTAATACCATTTCCATCAGCCAGTGTTTACCGCAGCTAATTCAGCGAGTGGCTCCAGCGTCCTCACGAAGCGCCCCCGCGAGTAATTGAGTGAGTGTGCGAGCGCTTCGGGAGAGAAACGTAAGCTTCTACGTCAAGCATCATTTGGCGCAGAAGTTGGTATTCGTCAAATCCACACCGCTCGAATTAAATATTATTAATCTATGATGAATCAAATCCATACACGTGAGTCAAGAAATAACCACAAGAAAAATTACTTAAAAACAGAAATAGACGTAGTTTGAAAACGCATTTGATATATGTTCACTAACGTTCAGAGGAATTGTTAGTATTGTTTTTTATTAAAAGAGAAAGTTATTATTCATTAGAAATAGATATTAGCAATGGTGAAATGAGGACAAAAAAGCCCGAAAATGAATGACAATGTAACTCCAGATCTTGGAAGAAAAGACTCGTAGCGAAGTGAGCCCACCCAAGAGTCAGAAGTCGATTACATACACTGAAAAAAATAGTTGTTTTCATCTAATAGATTCACGAATTCTGCATTCAGACAATAAGTGAAAAACGTGCTCAATGTGTGTGGAAATGCCGTCGACGATTAGTACATTACTGCTCAGTCCATTCACATAATCAGAAATTGGTTTGATTTAATATTTCCCTGTTTTCATCCTTCTCTTCAACCATGCAAGCAAGTTGGGAGTTTGAGATAGATTTTTCAATGTACATTCAGGAGAAATCTTGTTTATCTACAGACTTCTTTCGGAATTGGTCTGACTTTGGAAGATCTCCGCGTAGTGACAGTGATATCGGGGACTCTCCAGATCATAATGGTCGAGACGAATAGGAAATCACGTCATCGCGCAGACGCAGCCCCTAGAGTGTCGACAGGTAGGTGAAGGAAAGATCGCATGCGGTCCGTGGCCCGTTCTTTAAGGTAGTCTTCCGGTATCTCCCACGAAATGCTGTAAGGACACATCTCGACGGCAGCTGAGTCCACAATTATTTTCCAGGCAAATGAATAATATTATCCAACAACTGAACTTGGATCTACAATCAGACACTGTCTAATCAGACTTGAACCACCTGACCGAAGACATTTTCAACGCATGTTCACATACGTACAGGTGTTGGATAAAATAATATGAACACCAAACATTGACAAATGTATTTATTAATGTGTTGGGCCACCATTTGCTTCTAGATCTGCAATTTGGCACGAAATACATTAGTAGAGCAAATAGTTTACAACGGAATGTTCTCCCATTCTTGATTTAAAACATACGCCAATTGTTTCAACGACGTTGGAGCTGTAAATCTGTTCCTCACTTCCTGTTTTAAAATGCACCATAATGATTCAATTACTTTACGTTCAAGTCTTGGGGATTAGGCTATCAGGGAAAATATTTGATGACATTCTGATACTACGCAAACCACGCCTGAATACGGCAGTGGTTTGCAACAATATGCTAGTCGTTGTAAACACGTCAGTGTTGAGAAGGTCGAGATATTCATTCGCGGTAAATCCGACCAGAGAGGGTAATGGTAGGATCAGCTGAAAACCACGATGCAGCCCCCCAATGATAACGGAATCTCTCCGTGCTGGCCGGCTTCGGCGGGCAGGCTGGATCGTAGGCTTGTTTCGGAGTTTTCCATCCATAAACTCGACCGTTTTGTAAGAAAAAATGTAAGCGATGATTCGTCGGACCATTCCACATACTTCCAGTCATCGAGTGTGCAGGTTGAATAATCGAGTCACCACTTCTTTCGCAGCTCTGCGTCGGCTTCTTGTTATGAAGGGCTTTGCGGTTGCAGTCTTTCCATGAACATTAGCTTTGTGAAGCTTCCGCCGTACTCTTTTTGTCAAGTGTGTGGTGAGTCCTGCTGTCACTTTTGCCGCAGTAGATTTTACCGCAATTGCCTGACCCCAATGCTTTTCGATTGATTGATAGATTGATTGATTGATTAATGATTTCGGCAGCGTCAACTGCTAATGCCCGTAAGTGTAGTGCATGTGCACACGGTGGCTGTGATCTTCCCTCGCTCGTCGACGAGATCCGGGGTCGACCTACGTCGGCTAGCGGGTATCTTATTAGGTATCTCCGACCAGCGGGGCACTGACCCAGCCGGGACATTTGCCAGGCGTTGTTCGGCGAAACCACGGATAACTACCGATCAGAGCAGCTGTCCGTTAGAATTCCCCTCCAGACACCGGCTGAATTCGATCTATCTGTATAACTAGTGTCGGAATTCCTGCCCAAGTCGGGGCTCGACCCCAGGACCTCCCGATCAGAGTGATTTTAGTTGATAGCCTGTGCCGCCTTTGCCGTCAATCATTTTTAATTTTCGACGGTCTCTGTGAGTTTTTGCTTTTGGCCTCTATTCCTCATCGTTGACGATGTTTTACGATGTTTTGTGAATGCAATCAGTGCCATAGACTCTTTCGCGCGTGAAATGTTAAACAGTTCAGCTGTTTTCATCGTAGATGTTCCCGCTAACCACGCACCAACGATTTGCCATATTTCGACGACTGAGAGATCACACATTTCACTGATCGCTTGCTTTCACCGTCGCAGATCAAAGCTTATAATACACCACAAAATATCCTTCAATACGTGGCACGTCAATTGTTCAATGCAGCTGCATCGGAAAGTGTACACGTGCGGGGTGGCGCGAACATGCAAAAATATGTATTAAATTGCACGGTATTCGTATTATTTTGCCCAACCCCTGTATATGCTATCACAGTCCGTAGATGGAGCTTTAGATTGACGCTTGCAATTAAAGCAACGCCTGGTCTCGCAAAGCGCTCTCAATGCAGACTGCGGTGTGCCACAGGGGCCTCGTATCATCGTAGGACGCCCCAGCAACTTAGCTGTAGTGAAATATCCGTCGCCGACAGTACTCGAACATACGACCTCCCCGTCTGCGAAACTTCAGTTGCGAACTCTCAGCTACATACTCCTCCGCACCCGGTACATTCAGAAGACAAGAATCGGGCCAAGGAACGAGCCGCAAAACGGCGCCGAGACGCATATGAAACCCAAGAAATAGAATTGCCTCGCGAGAGGGGAGAATCGCAGCTGCGTCGGGTCGGCCATAGGAATGACGGAGGACGGAGAATATGCAGGCGCCGCGCCGCGCCGCGCCGCGGCGGGGAAGGCGCAGACGGCGCAGCCTGGCGGAAGCAGCGCGCATTACGGCGCCGCCGCATGGTAGCGAAAGGGCGGCGGGGGCGGGTGGGAAGGGGCGGCGCGGGAAGGGGCCGACGTCAGCAGTGACTGCTGCGGAAACGACTCGCCGGGTGGGTGGGGTGGGGAAAGGCGATGGAGCGATGCGATCAGCGAGGTCAGGTGCGCCGGCGCAGCGCCGCCAGAGAAAGCACGCGCCGACGCTGACGGGCCTGTTGTCTCGCAAAGATGGAGCAGGCGCGCGCCAGCGCAGGCCCCCGGCCCTCTTCAGTCCCTCCCCCTCCCGTCCCTCCGCACGCCCGCACACCCACAAACTCAATCGACATCGTTCGGCCCACCCCCCACCCCTCCATCTCTTCTCCCCCTTCATAGTAATGTCCCCTGAATTCAAACTGGAACATCCTCCCCCACTATTACTACTCCTACTCCTACTCCTACTTCCTACTCTACTCCTACTCCTACTCTACTTCCTACATCCTACTCCTACTCCTACTCCCTACTCCTACTCCTATCCACTCCTACTTCCTACTCCTACTCCTACTCCTTCTCCTACCTCCTACTCCTACTCCTTACTCCTACTCCTACTCCTACTCCTAACTCTCTACTCCTACTCCTACTCCTACTCCTACTCCTACTTTCCTACTCCTACTCCTGACTTCCTACTCCTACTCTACTCCTACTCCTACTCCTACTCCTACTCTACTCTACTTCCTACTTCCTACTCCTACTTCCTACTCTACTTCCTACGCCTACTCCCTACTCCCTACTCCTACTCCTACTCCTACTTCCTACTCCTACTCGCTACTCCCTACTCCTACCTCCGTACTCCCTACTCCACTCCTACTCCTACTTCCAGACTCCTACTCCTACTCCTCTCCTACTCCTACTCCTACTCCTACTCCTACTCCTACTTCCTACTCCTACGGCCTACTCCTACTCCTACTCCTACTCCTACTCCATACTCCTACTCCACTCCTACTCCTACTCCTTTACTCCTACTCCTACTCCTACTCCTAACTCCTACTCCTACTTCCTTACTCCTACTTCCTACTCCTACTCCTACTCCTACTCCGTTACTCCTACCTCCTTACTCCTACTCCTACTCCTACTCCCTACTCCTTACTCCTACTCCTACTCCTACTCCTACTCCTACTCCTACTCCTACTCCTACTCCTACTCCTACTACTACTATTATTATTATTATTATTATTATTATTATTGGCGTATAGGCGTACTGACCACGCTACACGATTAACGTGTGTAATTTTTCCAAGATCAGTTTTTCAGCTGTATCCCTCAGTACGACAAGGTTTTGTAGGTTACGCCTTGAAGTGTGAATTATGAGGCGATAGGATGATGATGAGGGGCGAACGGATAATCGCAATCCATCTACGCCCGACTCGAACCTTCACCTTCCTCGGCGCAGAGGATGGCTGCGCACAGGGGCATTAATACTATTGTTATTATTGTTATTATTATTATTGTTATTATTATTGTTATTATTATTGTTATTATTATTGTTATTATTATTGTTATTATTATTATTGATTACAGTTTACTTATTCCAATTTTTTCGAAATACAGATAATTTGCGGAAACTGTCTTCAGTTTCACTCACATGTTTTATTAGGACTCTTGAAAGCATTCGAGAAGAAACTTTAAAGAAGAAAACAGAGACGGTTCTGAGAAAATAATTATTTAAAAATTGTCAATATTTGACGCAATATTACGCAAAGACTACTCACATTTTCATAATATTGAACACAATCATATTTCAAGTTCTGCCATTGAAAAACAGATTTAACTATTGAAAAAAATCCTCTCTTCAATATTGTATTTTTACGAGAGACGCCGACAAAATTTTGAACTTTTACAATTTTCAAAAAATCTGGATTTTCAACGAAAATGAGACCCATCCCATTCTTTTTAACATCTTTCCGCAATCCGAGAACAAATTTCAGTAAAAAATTTGGAGCAATTTTTGAGAAAATTTTTAAAATGTAAATGAGGTTTTATATAAAGTACCCCCAAAATTTAAATATAGGTTTCAAGCTTAGAGGGCATCGATTCCTTTAAATTGATCAGGGAATATCAATTTTGGAGAAAATCTGCTGAACGTATTTGGCGCTAACTTCGACCACAAGTAAACAGACGAAAGGACAATCGGAATGACAGACAGAGATAGTATAAACGTCCCACAAATCATGGATTCTGATAGATAATACAATTAACTGTAAGGATCAAAATGTATCCTATTTTATCAAATCCTTTTTTGAAACTTTTATGAAAATGAGTTTTTCTGTCAAAAATTCGCCGCTTTACCCACGATTTCAATGTTTATTCTTCTTATGAAGCAACGGCGAGAAAGTAAAAAAATCAGCACCGTTTTCTCAATTAATTGAACAAATAATTTTTATATCTCATTTTGCTGAAAAAACTCTTAATTTCTGCACAGTTTCTTGGCGACATTCACCTATAACTTCATTATAATTTGACGAAGCGGAGACCAAAGTTCTGTTTCCGGAGAAACAAAATTCTATTATACAAAAGAAGAAAAATTCATATTTGTGAATTGACGGGATTGGGGTGTAATTAATAACAGCTTTGTACCGAATAGTCTTTGCTTGCCAGTTTGCCGACAGAATTGCAATGCATTCTCTGTTTACACAATGCAGATGACGCTAATAACCTCTCAATTTTACTGCAGCCCTGGAAATAAACATACGCTCCGCAGTTATACGATCTAAAATAGAAAAATTAAAACAAAAAACGTTGTGCACGGAAATTTACGCTTCTGAAACCAAAACGGTAATGGAATTATTTATTGCTAATAGTTTGAGAGATTTATGTCAAAAATGGCGTATCGCATAATGTTTCGATCAACACGTAAGGACATTCTCTTATGTACTTCCTATAATGGACCAGTATTGTATAAATGGAATGTAATCAGGAAATAAAAGTGTACAATAAAAGTGTATATTAAATTCAAGTATTTAAAACATTGATACACTCTCATTATCAAGTTTCCGAATTCTCCCGCTGAGCTGCAAAAATTCAAATCGATTTCTGGTAGAGTTTTTAGGGGAAGGGTGAGAAAAATTAAAGAAAAGGCTGAGCGTCTGCAGAGAAAAGGGAAATTACACGAGGCCGCGTCGGGCTCTGATCGGGGGAAGGGAGGGTGGGGCGGGCGGGCGAGATACCCTTCTGAAGTGGATGGCGGCGGAAGCCCTAGGAGCGCTCCGGTCATTACGCGCGCGCAGATAGCGCGAGGGCCCACCCGGACGGACGGCCGACGCAGAAACTGGGTCAAACACTCGCTCAGGGGCGAACGGCGACGATTGCAATTCAGGCAAGGGCAGATACAAACCAAGGTTAAGTTTATTCCAACCACTAAGAGTAGCGCTCGGGTAAGGTTTTTCTACAGAAAGAGAATAAGGCATGATTACTGGTAAATCCTAACATATTATTTTGTTATAATCAATTAACTTATCATATTTCCAATGATAATACCATTATTAGTTAATTTGTTTTAATGATTTACGTAAGAAAATCTGAACAATCTGTTACCGCACGGAAAACTTCGGGTAGAAACGAATTATTTATAATTCGAAATGAAAACGGGACATTTTAAGTCTATCTTTCTCAAGTAATCAATCAATGATATCATTGCAATTTCAATGAATTCATTTCAGATAAGAAATCTAGATATAAAAAAACACAGAAAAAGAAACCAGCAAAAGAATATTAATATGCAGGAGAAGTTCACAAAAGGGAAGATAAATACTTTAAAAAAATTACTATCAAAATTATTTGGCAATCCATTTACGATTCACTCGGACAAGGAAAAGAATGCATAGTTACAAGAGTAAGAAAAAATATAATATTCTTGGTGAAACAGAAAGCAACTTGCGGAAATGATGCATTTTAAAGCATGACAAACGAAACAAAATATCCAGGTGAATTATTAGTCAGAAGTCTCAATCTGATGAGAGGCCTGAGGGGAAATAAAAGAAGTATGCGCGCAATTGAAATCTGAGGGTCAATCTTAGGAAAATGAAAAATTGTGATACAAAAATGGAGAAAATTACAATAGGGTAAGGGGCGAAGAATAAAAAAAAATTAAAATGAAAGTCAAGATGAAAATCAGGTACTATTTGCTGGAAAAGACATCCAAGGAACCTCTTAGACTACAGATAAGCGATATACGAAAATTACAGTAAATATGTAATCTAATTGCAATGTTCTTTGTTACTGACAGAATTGTCAAAATAATATTCCATCAAGTGTTAATGAACTTCGAAGTCAATTGTAATGCAAGAAATGCGGAAACTTATTCATTCACAACATCGAAAACAAAATAAACAACAAAATCGATTGGACGGAGACTACAGGGTAGATGATACTCGAAAGTGTAGAAATAAGATAAGAAAGTGCAATTTATTTGAGATGAAAACTGACGACATACGTATTCGAACTTCTATTTACAAGTATCATTAATTATACGAAAACGTACCTTAAACAATATACATATAAAGGAAGAACTTGCATTTAATTATGTAATAAGAGCCCGGATATTTTTAAATGACTCGCACATTTTGTCAATATATGAATAGAACAGACAAATGAGGTAGTAATGACAGGACAAAGAATAGAACGGAGTGGAAGATAGGGAAATGGTAATTATCCTGTCTGACACACTAATAAACAAGTACTTTGCACCTCCATAACATGAACAAATAAGCAGTAAAAATGAGAAATAAGGAGAATAAACTAATTTGTCAACACACGAGTACTTTTCACAGCAGAAGTGAAACGGTCGCGAAAGGAAAGAAAGAAGGGAAATGAGGATACAACAAGAAGAACAAACAAAACTCTAAATAAGAAAGTTGAAAGCTTTATTTGTCAGATTACAAGAATCTGAAAGTGCTACTTTCAAATTTTTATTTGAAACAAATATCAACGAAAAACATAAAATACAAGACAGCAGCCTCTAGAATGAGTGAGGAAAATGAAGGTGTCAGCAAGAGCATGAATCAACAAAAAAACCTCAGAATAACGGTCAACCCAAAAATAAAGTACAAGGACGTAAAATCTCAGTTGGAAGGAAAAAGTTAGTTTAAAACGTAGCAAACATGAGCAACGAAAGATAAAGAATGGCTACAAAATTACAAAAGAAAAGAAAGAAACAAAAATGTACTTCTCTACAAGGTAGCGAAGAATAGACACAATGTAACTAAGAATAACTATACAAGAACTTCATTGCAAAACTTAACTATTAACCTTTTTTTGTATGAATTGAAGGACTATAATCCTAGCTTCTTAATGTCAATCAATGACTGGGAAATAAAATGAATTTGAAGAAAGAAGTGTATTTATTATCAGACAATGTGAGAAGAATGAAATAGGGTTTCTTGACATCAAATGGTCAATCTAATGATGATGATGATGATGATGATGAATAATTATGTGTAATTCCACGTAATCATCAAACCTTGACTTCTTCGTGCAGTACAATGCCAACAGATATTCACCGTGAGACAAATGAAAAAACAACAGACACAGAAATCGCAATTCAGTTCACAATCACAACTAAACGCAAGCGCAACGCCGCCGGTACGCTAAGTGGCTCCTTGCAACCCCCCCAGGAGGGCGTCAGTGAAGCACGAGTGGGGGAGGCTGCTTGTCGGACACGGCGGAGTGTCGCCACAGCGGTCAGCGGGTTGCGAGGTGGCGTGGCGTAGGGAGGGGTGCCGGGCGGGAGGGGCGGGTAGGAGCGGGGAGGGGCGGTGAGCGGCGGCGAGGGGGCGGCGAATGCGGTGGCGAGGGCGGGGAGGGCGGGGAAGGTGAGGGGCGGGGAGGGGCGGGGAGGGGCGGGAGGGGCGGGGCGGGGAGGGCGGGAGGCGGGGAGGGCGGGCGGCGGTCATGCGGGGGGGCGGCTCGCGGCGTCCAACGGCATAACGACCCGCAGGGGCACAGCAATCAGCCTCTTTATCGCCCGCATTACGCTGCTCGTGTCCCGCCTCAGCTTCGCCCACCCGCACCGTCCCCGCGGGCCAACGGCGTTCCAAACGCCCAAAAACCAGGCCGTAATTGAGAGTGAATACACGTAGAAATAGGTATTTAAATATTTTTGAGGTCGCTGATTTCAAATATTCTAATGAAATTTCAAAATTAAAACTGTCGGAACGAACATAAAAAATTAAGCGAATAAGCGTATTAATAAATTAAGCGTAATAAGCGTACAAGTAGTTTTGAAGTTGCTGAATAGAATTAAAGTTTGATATGTGGTAATTAATGAAATTACTATAAAATAAGAAGGTGCAGATATGTGCCACTAAATGAGTCTGTTATTCTGATTAAGGACATTCTACGTAATAAATAAATTAGTTGAAGGGCTAGTATGTGGGACAAAAACTCTAATCCACATTAGTTACGACTATCGTTACGTTACGTTACGTAGTTTAAAATTAATACTATCAATTATTTAAACCTTAGACACAAATGCTTAAAAACATAAAACTGATCGATCCGATTGTTTTTATTCGTATATAAAAAAATCACATCAAAAAGCTTAACGAACTTTTTTCGTAACACACACGGAGCACAAAAATAAACGATTTCGATCGATTTCATCAACTGTAACGTTACGAGACATTGAGAAACTGTTGAAATAACTATCTGGCGCTGAAGTCTCCTGAAGATCTGATAACGCGAACGTGCACTTTCAAGTTCCTCTTTGTGGCCAGGTTTCGGGCCGCTTCGCACCAATGTGCCCCGTCCGGCCCTGCCCCCCCCCCGCCGCCGCCCGCGCGCAGGGGTGAGCAATTATTTCGGGTGACGGGCCACATTACCATAACAGCGGAGGGTTGCGGGTCGCGCACATTTGGCGTAAATTCCAGCCAAGTCCAAATGCATGTCTTCCCGTTGTGTTTCTAAATAATATGCTTCACTGCGAATTATTACAAAGCAGGCCAATTAAAATCAGACTGACGAGTTCGTAAATATGCCGCCGGGGGAAAAGAATGACGCGAATTACGGCTAAAGACAGTCATTTGTACGGCGGCCTTCCGGTCGCGTGGATGTCTTTTTAAATCCTGCCAACGTTGCGGAATATTTCTTCTAGCGTAGAGGTACGGATTTCGCCAACCATCATACAATGTGATTTTGCATTTGCATTACGGCATCGGCTCAACGAAAAATAGTAGCAAGTCGCGGGTATTTAAAGTCATTAAAATGCACATTAAAAGTAATTTATAATTCTCCATAAGTTATTTCTCTGTGAAACGTACTTATCTGCCCCTAATTGAGTATCCGTGCTCACTTTTGCAAAAGGCATAAAAAGATTGGATGAATTAATATGAAATACAATACATACTACCACCATGCATTAAAACACCTTTATATCTTAGATAAAGGGTTGAACACAGGTAGAAAATAACTAAAAAATATTGCAATTGATAATATCTTAGAAATATATATGCACATCCTTCAAAAATTTGCAAATAATGAAGATGCGTTCGAATTTCGGAATGGCAGCATTTGCATTAACAACAAAGTCGGCACCTCGACTGCGTCGTTTGTATGAACATCGTGTTATGTCGCGTTTCACTAAAATATCCAAAAAATACATGCCAGGAAAATGACTATGGCCGTTTCTCAATTGCTCACTATTATTCCAACAGATATTTCGCAATATTCTAGTATCCGAAGTAAATAACTGTCCTTTTAACATCACCAGCTTTGAAATTCGCAGTACAGATTCTCTATATCTCAATCTTGCCAATTAACAATCAGAATAGTTACTTGGGAAATCCAAAAATTCGGGCAAAACTGCCCGCGGAGGCTCGCTCCAGTCACCCGATGGCTACTGGAAATTTACTTGACTAGAGCCGCTCGACTCGAGCGCCTCCCCCACTCCCCACCATGAGGTTCTCGCACGGCAGCGGGCCCTCCCCCGGTTGATTACAGAGCGCAGGGGTGAGCCAGGGCACGCCCAATCGAGCAATCTTCCTCATTTGGGATAAAGATTGCCGACTGACATTTAACGGTATGAGAAATTTTAATAAAAAAATATATATTTTAAAATTACTAATGCACATTATTTTGCTTCAATTTCACTTGTTTGATTGATTAGTGATTCCCGGCATGTCAAAAGTTAAGGTTATTAGTTCCATAAGTGCAGTGCATTTTTTCTCCACGGGAGGTGACGATGATCTTCCTCCCCTGGATAGTAAGATTCGTCGCCGAACTTACCGTCGATTATTGGGGTTTTCCTCAATTAAGTATCTCCTTCCAGTGGGGCACCGCCCCCAGCCGGGAAACATTCTAAACTCCCGACTATTCTCTCGACATATGTGGTAGAGTAGTGCATGTAAGTATAAGTGGGTAAGTAGGGGATGAATATAGGACAAGGAAGAGGAAGGAATTATCGTGTGCGGTCCGTTGCCAATTTGTTGTGGTACTGCTTCGGCATTCGCCTGGTATTGGTCAGAGAAGCCACGATTCTCCAGAGAACGACTGAATTCGATCTAGCTATCTAGTTAGAGTCGAAAATCCTGCCACCGTCGGGAGTCGAACCTCTCGTCGAGGACCTCTCAATCAGAAGCACTGCAACGACTTTAGTTAATGTTTTTATGAAAACGAGACAATTTGGATGAATATTCTCAACTAAACTCAAAATTAATTATTGGACTAAGTTAAGCGCCATGACAGGCAACGTGCGAATCACGAAAACCAAATATTCTAAAGCACTCCAGTCCATTTTCCTATTTCGTAAAAATTTATTTTATGTTCTGTGTGATATACGCCTTGGATGGAAATAAGCACAAGCCTTTCAACGTTGTTCGCACCCACTGTCGGTCGCCACGTGGCGCGACGGTCCAGTGAGGGCATTCGTCCCGGCCCAACACTGCGCTATCTCGATTGCCGTAACGGACAGTGATCAGCCACACGCGGAGGCGGAAGCGAAGGCGACAGAGGAGGCAGCAGTGGGGAGGTTGGCAATGGCAGTGGCGGAAACGGCAGAAGCTACGGGCCGAAGGCGCGCTTGTCTCAGTGGCTCTCACCATTACCGTCTCGTGCGCGCCTCGGGGTGGGAGGGAGTCCGGGCGGCACCGCACACTTCCATTACCTACATAACCGATCGCTGTTTAAACTTGTTCAAACGTATTATACCTACTGTTATTTTCTTTTTCTTCTGTAATTTTGAAGGTGATATGGGATACTTTTGCAATTTTGGGGGTTTTAAAGATTTTCTTCTGTTCCTCTCTCTATTCTATCTCTCCCTCACTCT
>BOPP01000113.1:3876719-3920357 GCA_017312745.1 Gryllus bimaculatus
CCTCTCTCTCTCTCTCTCTCTCCCTCTCTCTCCCTCTCTCTCCCTCTCTCTCCCTCTCCTTCTCTTGTGTACGCAGTCGTTCTCTAAAAGTCAAGAAAACTATTATGGGAAAAATAATTTCATCATGGGCTTTAAAAAAGAATGTCAAGTGATAAAGTTTCATATTTGTGCGACTTGGAAAGCTGAAAAACATTCTTTAGAGTTGATAATTTTTCTACATTGATTACAGTAACTGTTCGACGAAAGCAACTAGCCTACCAATTATGCCTTTAGACAATGTCAAAGGGCAGAACAATAATACTCTAGTGAAAAAGTGGTTTAGATTATGCTAAAGCGTTGGTAACAATAAATCTAAAAGGCGCTACGCGCGGGCGTCGTCAATCATTGACGAGGACGCAATTGCAGATCGAATCGGCCACGTTCTCCATCGGTTCTCTGCGCCAGTTGTTTTCCCTTCTCGTCATCAGGAATCGCATCGCAGATTTCAGTCAAATGCTCTTCTTTGCGAGAGGTAGCGATCCCCCGCTAACGAGAGCGGGCCTCATCAGACCGGGACGCGCAGGAGAACTTCATTATGTTGGCCGATGACGAGGCAGTTTTCGTGCTAGACAGACATAGACATATCCGACCTACGAATTTTATACCTCGTGAGAAATCGAATTTACGAAGTACAAGTGAGAAGCTAACGGAAAATACTGCTCCGTAAATAAAAATGCTGATTACCCCTTTTACGCAGGGAAGGACAAATATTTGTAAGTAACCTAAATTTCCTAAACTACGATGACGCAGTAATTCTGTTTATCAGTTTTATCAGTCTCAACATCAAGTCATAAAATATAGATGGCAGATAAAAATGTAAGGCCAGTTAAAAATCGCTCGATATTTTGTAATGATTGCACAACAATGAATATCAACTCAACTACTCCGAAGTAGAAGCATCTTCGATTGAAAACCTAGATATTGATCAATAAATGGGTTTACGAAATTGTTATCATTAAGACATTTATGGGCAATGCAAATTATGTATGTTTTCTATTATATAAAATAATATAAAAGGGTCGCTGGGATCAAAAATTATTTTAAAAGGGGTCGATGGAAGTAAATGGTTGGGAATCCCTCCTCTAGGACGAGTGATCATACAGTTTTCCTTCTTCATATTCAAAATGCTGACGTGATCTCTTGCTTTGCTTCAGGACATTAAATTGTATAGTTTTCCCTCTCCGCTAAGAAATATCCACTACAGACTAATTCTGGTTTTGTGATTAAATAAATAAATATTTTAAGTAACAAATGATTTCTTATAAATTACATATCACTAACCTAGTTCTTGTAAAAAAGAAAACCTTCAAGATCTTATCTGAAATAATACGTTTACTGTAAATAAAATAATTCCTGCAATACATCTTTAAAGAAACGAAAAACCGTTTCTCTAAATGTAACATTCCTCAAATGAGCTAAGCCCGTTTTGTTGGGACTCTTATTAATATTTTAATTATCTACTGTAAAAGATGCAAGTGAAGTGGAGAAGAATTATTATAACTACTAAATCGGTCATGATAATTGTTATGGATTCAACTAAATGGACACAACGTGAGATCTGCTTATCGGAAAAATATCAAGCAGAAGACAAAATGATGTAATGAGATACAGTGTATTTAGTACACTACAGTTTAAAAGGAACTAAATGGATAAGAGTAGCTCAAGACACGTTTTGGTGGAAGAGAAAAGGCGAATAATTGTAACTACAAAATCTGCATGAGGACTAAGTGTTATGTTATATAATTTATAAAAGAGTTATTGAGAAAGAACGATCTGTTTAAGTAGTTAATTTGGCTTGATTTTTAGGTTAGTACATTGTAGAATGTGATGAGATAACGAAACACAAGTGTTTAAGAGTAAATGTTGATAAAATGGGCTAAAGGGCTTAATGACATGTTACTAACTCCTAGCATCAGTAGTGCCTGATCTGCTGCGTGCTCTAGAACTGTCCCTGAAGCTGCCGGAGGCATTTGCCCGCAAGGGATTGAATGAGCTTCTTTACGATTATTAATTATATTTATATGTAATATAAATATTTTTTTACAGCTTAAGAAATGTGGGCAGATTATACTTCTCCGAACATTACAGAGAGTTTTTTGCTTTTTATACATAAGTAAAAAATACATACTAATTCTAAAGAAATATGCACTTTTTTTTGTCATATTTTGTCATATTTTGTCATATGTAGTTTTTACAGTCTATGATAACTGTTTAGCAAAAAAAGTGAATGAAAAACGAAATTAACTAGTTAAAAAATTGATTAACATATCATTAAAATGAAAATTTTTAATGGTCACATTTGGCAGAGTTGAATATTTAATTATTCATTTTCGTTAAATTATTTTAATGATTGCTTAGAATTATGCATTGTATCGATACCGTTTATGAATGTATGGTGGTTTTAAAACGAGTCTTCGCAGTTTTCGTCCTAAATTATATTTTTAGTTGTGTTCAATTGCTATTTTTTTATTGTCACCTGCGTTCTTTTTTACGGGATTGCAGATTTTGTTCAATTCCTTGGTGGCTTCAGCACTCTGCTGGAAAGAGGTGAATGTTTAATGACGTGCCGACAAATGATGCGCACGAATCAACTCAGGCATAGCTTCGCGGTTCGATTGGCAAGTATGTTGAGAGCACAACAGGTTCTGATTTTCCCACAATGAAAGCATAGAAAAGACAGCATACAGGTATTATGCTTCATTGAACAAGAACGATAAATTCATTTTTTTTTTCGTTTGGGTATTATTGTAATGGAAACATTTCATATCGATTCTCACCGAATACTTAAGAAGTATTCGTTCAAATTATTTAGATACTTATAAAATGACAGTGACAATCTATTAATAAAATATATTGACAATATGCCCGTACAAACTTTATTTTTATTATTATTCTTTATTTTATTTTTAATCGTCATTTTTTCACTATTTTAGTTTCAATATTAAAATTTTATTGCAACAGCTTGTTAAGGTCAATGATGAAATGTTTAATTTATGTGTAATATTTACTTCATTAATATGGCCCAAGATATTAAAATAGGTTTCGATTAGGTACAAAGACATGTATTTTTTATTGGCAAAAATGTTAGCATAAAAAAATTTAAATTAGAATTTGATGTAAACTCTTTAAATTGTTATTAAATATATTGTTTGAAAACAAAAGAGGCATACCATCATGGAAATGCTTTTTTGTAATGCATGTTGAGATTTTTATTTAATCACAAGACCTCTCTGCCATCCATACGTCAATGCAAAGAAATTAATTTATAAAGTAACTGTTTAAGCAACGTAGCTATGAAATGAACATTTACATAGCACCATAACTATTAAAGCATGTATTACCACATAATATTCTATCATATTGTTAATACTTGTGTATTAGTACTTGGTGAGAATTGAGTAGTGGTGAGACCAAATTAAATAGATACAATTTGAAAGTAAAATGCCATTATTTTTATTGGAAGTTTGTTCTATGGTATATATTATTTCGTTTTGTGCTGTATTTTGTGTTGCACTGTAGAAAGCTCATAAGTTAAAAAACTTTCACCATGTAAAAAAAATGCTGCCAGCTTCCTCTAATCAAGTTCTCACATTGCAAAAAGTTGAAAAATTCTGACTGGATGTCCGAGGGTGGCCACCGTTTTACAAGAACCCGAAACAATCATATTTACAAATAAACCCATTATTTATCTTTCATAATTTGTATGAAAACATACAACTGCTTTAATATTTAAAAATAAACCATTTGATACTTTTTTATTTCTCAATTTAATGTGAAATGTGAAATGAAATGGTATGAAAATAGAAAATATGAACAACAGTGTTTAATTTAAGATCTTTGATAATTGGTTCTTTTATAAATAGTTTACAATTTACGACGAACCTTGCAGGATGCAAAAAGTAAAATTCATGAGTTGGGTAAGTCTTTCTTCTCAAGCAATTTGCGAAGAACATTGGTCTACTTTCAAGTTGGCAACGAGCGCTCGGGGGAATTAACGGTCATTTGTATTCCGTGAGATTTAAGAGCCGAGATTTGTTTTCATTTGTTCACCTGTACTGGCGGTAGAGAATAAAGAAGGATACGAAAACGGGATAGAAAAGGCCGAAACACAGAGCAAAATGAAGAGGTAAGATTCAGTTACCTAATTTTTTCTGAAAAGAAAACGATTTCATTCTTGGAACACACTTCATTAAAATAATCAGACAATTTGTGGGGAAACTATTTTAAGTACGGTAGAATAGATAGGATGCGAGTTTATCCTTATAGAGTAATCGAGTAACCAGGTCCAACCGTCCGTCTCGGGTAGACCTCTTCTGCGACAAATGAGGTGTCATATGTGGCTTCTGAGGCTCCTGATGGGGTAAGGGTCATTTTTGCCGACGCCATTCGGCATATTCTATAAAATTTTTCTAACAAATTTTTGTACTTTCTCGCCTTATGATGGAACTTCGTGAGATGAGAAAGTTATGTATTGCGTTGGAAAACGGCGAATTTTTGGAAGAAAAAACTTATTGTCGGGCCCTTGTGTCAAAAGAGTTGATATCTCCTGTTGCTCTTTTTTCTTAAACGTGCTCCTCATATGTATTAAGGAACGGTAAAACAATATGGCGCTTGTCCCATTTTCGGCTATTGTTCCTTATTTCGAAAATGTCAAAAAGTGAACATTTGAAAACTAAAAAATTGGAGATGGTGGTTTTTGTTTTAAACAAAATAGAGCCATATGGCGCTTGTGCTACATAGTAGTATGAGTGCCGGGAAGTTGACATTGAGAATCTAAGTTCGCGCCTCGGACCGAAAAAGTATGGTTTATTTATTGTATAGTACAATATTGCAGACCATTTAGAAGTAATGCGAGAAAGTATGTCCTGTGGTAACACCACTAGTTTTCTTGACTTTCTCGACTTACTAACGTAAGAAGAGAAACTATTGTATTGTGAATATTGTAAAGACCGGTCCGAATTTACGGCGCTTGGTTGTCGTGCCAGCGTTTTCTGCTCCGACATTTGGTTGCTTCGTATGTTAGAATTTCACCTATCTTTGTTCGTTTCTTACATTCGAGTTTTGTTTACACATAACTTTTTGACATTATTTAAAACGTATTTGAAATACTTCAATGTCTCGGCAATAACGACTCGGAAATACATTTTTGTGAATTGCATCTTATTGTTGGGGCATGATTTACCTGTATGAAAATTAGCTACAATTGTCAAATTTGAGTTCATATTTTCTTAAAATGATTTAGATTTTGCACCGACGATATTGTACGATTTTTAATGTGTATGGTTGGACAGTATTTAAACACTTGTACATGAAATTAATATTTTAAATAAATCACATTTTTATCCACGCCAATTAAATGACTTTTCCTTTGCAGATTTTATATATTCGCAACTATAGGTTTATTGTTTGATGATGTTTGAAAAATCAGTCGTTTTTATGGACATTCCATTTCTTTGTGTTAGATAGATTTTTGATATCATTTTACATTTGAAAATGATAATGCATGTGGTTACAACACATACGTTAGATAAATAGGCAATAATATCAACAAACAACAATATTTAATGTAATATTTGAGATACCTACAACGGACGGTAACAAAAAACTTTTTTTAAAATTTTGAATAGAGTTTACACTATTTCCCTTTGCACCCTTGAATAACTTGGTACACTCTATCGCTAGGTCCTGTATAAGCAACGAGGGCTGAACCAGCCTGTATGCTTAAAGTATTCCAGAAAAATACGCGTTCTGATTATTTCTTTGCAATTACAAGTACACCAGCGAAACCCACTGAACTACTACACTCACGTTTCGGCATTTATATGAACCTTTGAGGTTTGATCCATCACACTGAGAATAATAAAATTTAATTTGTCATGAAACAAACATTTAACCAGTATTTTAATCTATACTTTTTCATATCTCTTTCTATGCCAGGTATTGGAAAACACCGTCAACCCAAATATGTTTAAAATGTATTTTCATTGTGAACTTGCAAAGCACAAACAAAATTTTTAACATGAAAATACCGCCAGAGTCGCGAATATGTGTAGGTATGCGTGTATTTGATATTGGGAATGACCCAACTAGAATATTGTTTTGGCCACACTTACAGTCGCAGCTTCAGACAATGTGAAATCGTACTGACGTCAAAATATTGCTGAATTCTGCCAAAATTAAGGAGAATTAAAACTTAATTGCAAATTATCCCCCACCAAATTTGTTTAGGATACCAGGACGATACTCAGCGTTATATTACGAGCTCACAGCAATGGCATCCTTCGTGACCCTCATCCATTTATTTTATTCTTCTTGTTTTGATGTATTAGTCCAAACAATCAGTGATGATGCAATGACCAAAATATGAAAATTACGTAATCGCAATAGCATGTTTAAATTTCCAAATAAAATATTAATAATTCTTCTTGACAGAATGAGTGGGAACATTGTAGCATTCAGGAATAAAATATCTGCAATTGGTAGTTTGGCGGTGCCCGTAGTTGAGTGACTAGTGGACTGAATAAAGTACAAAATTCGAATCGTAGATTGAAAAAACAAAATATTGCTCACAATCCATCATGTCGCCCACCCTCGAGCTGGCGTTCGTAAACGTTACATGACACGTAAGAAACTATGTCGGACAACTTGAAACCTTCTGACACAATACAATAGTAAGTGTGGAAAAGTATGTTGTCAGTAATCAAGATAGCCCACAAATGAGACAGATCATTGAATCTGAATTGGAAACGGAGGCATTGTATGTGTTGCAAGAAGCATTGAGAAGAAAACTATGCAAGACACGCATAATAACACAGACACTGTGCTTCTGATGCTGCGTAATATGAAATGTGAGACACAAAAATTTTAAAGAAATAGTGAATAGACAAAATACTACATGGGCATTACTAAAAAGAGTAGACAAGGAGTAGTTCAATAAGGATCAATCACATATGTGACGTAAAATAGGAATAATGAAGCCAGAATTGGAAGTAGTTCTAATAGCTGCCCAATTACCAGGCGTTGAGAACACGAAGTTATGATAAAGCCGTTCTCAAAATATCCCAAGGGTTGATCAATTCCGTCTTTGCCAGAAACAATAAGAAACTTTGATCATATTGTCTCAGCTTATCCATTTCCACCAAAGACTTAATACGTGAAAACAGACGACATGGTGTGTAGTTACCTCCACTAGCAGATCTCTACTGCCCTCGAAGTTCTCAACACAAGCCTCAATTGTTACACTCACCAGAACCGGTGTCGTCTGTTGGACTCGAAACAATATTACATGACCAACAAATTCAAACGGACCGCATAATAGCAGAAAACAAACCGGATATTGTTATCCGGGATTTGGAGAAAAACATCGTGTCTACTAATATATGTGGCTGGGCCTTGCGATCAGAACGTCGTAACCAAGGAGGCAGAGAAACGTCTTCAAATACAAGAGCAGGAAATGGAGATCAGCCGAATGTGAGGCGTAAAAGGACAGGCCGCCCGATAGTTATCGGAGCTCTCGGATTTGTTCCGCAAAAGTTGTGTAAGAACTTGTAGTTGTGTAAGTCCCAGATCATTCAAAAGACTGAAAAGTGCTCTGTAATGCTTTATTTGGAACAGCGAAGTATTGTAGAGGCAACGACTGACCTTACATATGCTCCTTAGGAAGCTGGTAGCAACCTGCAGTACATTTTATATTCAACCGACTAATAACATCTTTAGTTGAAAATTAATGGGATAATAATATTAATATCGTTAATAATCATCATAACAATAATACTAATAATAACAATAATACTAATAATAACAATAATACTAATAATAACAATAATACTAATAATAACAATAATAATAACAACAACAATAATAATAACAATGCCGCTTCTGTGGCGCAGGCCGTTGCGGTAGCTGTCGAAAGCGCCGATGAGGCTACAGGTTTGAGTCCTGCTTAGGCATATTTGTGATTGTCCCTTCACCTCTCATCATTCAATCCTTCATTATTCATAATTCAAGGCGTTCTTACCAAGGGACACAGTCGAACACGTGATCCCCGAAACGACACACGTTAATATCAGGGGCAGAGGAGAGAACATGTAGCGTGATCGTAACATCCGATACACAAATAACAACAACAACAACAATAATAATAATAATAATAATAATAATAATAATAATAATAATAATAAAAACCCGTGTGGTGTCCGGGTGTTTTTGTAGATCTCCCCCTGTCGTAAAAGGCGACAGATAGGAGCAGCTGTCCGCTGTGCCTCCATCTACAATTGATCCTTTTTTCGATTTTCCCTCTATTTCATTGGCAAAATTTTAACTTAGCTGTCGCTTACTTGTTTTGCCGATTGTTTTCAAAATTTCCCTATCCATTTCCACTCTTTTTACCTTACGTGGACCAACCACCTTACCAAAGACCAACCTTGGGTGGACTGAAAGAACAGCTACGGCACGTGGGGGACGGGCAAAGGCACTATTGCGTGTCGGCTGTCAGGGAAATAGCAACCCGCCAAATCGGATGCCTGTCTGCTCTTCTGGAAGTTGGAAGGTGACCTGTGCCCCTGACTTCCGGGAAAGGGATCGGCGAACCAACTGGGAGATGGGTCAGCATCCGAAATAGCCATCCCTATATTTTTGCGGGCTGTAGGTGCCTGAGCTACGGCCTTGCTGAGTGATGGTGTGCAGATGGCGCTCTGGCTCAGAGGCGAGCGGAGCTTCCACTCTCGACTCTCACCCGGTCCGCCGGTGGAGAAGCAGTGGTTATGAGAAGTCAATGGAATCGTGACGCATGCGAGCCGCACTTGCAAGGTCGCGCTGCGAGTTCTGGCACTGGGCTGGAGAGCAGTGGAGCCTTCTCATACCACCCGGGATACACCACTTATGGCGACCACAGTACAAACAAATACTGGGGGTCGCAGCTTGGGTGAGACAACAGGTCACCCCGCACGACCTCAGAGCAGAAACGCCAGCGCATAAAATGGATTAAGGAGTTAAATATCGTCGTTATGCATGCGTACTTTTTGGCTACCACACTTGAAGCGGACATAAAAGGATACAGGTCCCGATTTCACGAAGAATGGTTAAACTTGCAGCCGAACCGAGCAGAGAGTGTGCGACCAGCAGCGCACTATCGTTGTAAGGAACTTTCTCTCATCTGCAGAGATAAATACCGTTAAGGGGAATGTAAGAGCATCCTTGTCCATTAATAATAGGAATGAGACTGATGAAGGAAGAAATAATGAAGACTTACAAGTTAATCAGGAATGGTCTGTGGAGAAGAATTCTGATGAATCCTGCCTCCCTGTGCCTGAACAATTCTCTTGGGCTGCGCATTATGAAGCCATGAAGACGTACTATAATGGTGGCCCATTATCCTCCAGACCATGGATCCCATGAGTGTGATGTGGCTCACGTACAAATGTGGCGATGGAAGCTGTCAATAACTTGCTGAAGGTGGATGTAGAACAATCGACAGCACTTGAGGAAGTGGTAAGCTATGTCTTGTGCAGCCCTTGCTGTTGTACAAGATCTTGGTAAACCTGTTAACGATAAATTAAAAATATCGAAAGACACAAGACAGTCCGCTAAGCCCACTAAGCCTCCGGGGTTGAGGCGTTTTGAACGAAAAATTGAAAGATTTCGGCGGGACATAGGCACTCTGACAGTCTTTTTAAAAGCTCCTGAGAATGCAACTAGATAGGTCTCCAATGCAGTGGAGGCGATTGGTCGACAGATAAGAATTCGAAGAACCCAGACGAATTTCGAGGAGAGGCTTCAAGACCGACTTGAGTATCTGAAAGCGCGCGTTGCAGCCCTTGGGTGCCGTATAAGAAGATATAATAAAGCAATGAAACGAAGACAACAGGATGCTTTATATGCATGTGACCAGAAGAAATTTTTCAGGCAACTCAGTGGTCAAAGAAAGTTGCTTGAAACAGTTCTTAAAAGCTCCGAGATGGAGGAATATTGGAGTAATATATGGAGCATCTCCAAGACCCATGATGATGGAGCTTACTGGTTAGCGGAAGATGAAGAGAAATGTGATATACCTCAGATGTGCTCGCCGAATATTAAAGACCGAGATATCTTCAATTCGGTCAGAAAGATGCAGAATGGGAAAGCGCCAGACACTGATGGGATTCAAAACATTTGGTGGAAGTTTTTCCCGTGTACTCATGTAGTTCTGGCCAGGTAGTTTCAAGCTGCATTCAATGATCCAACTATCATTCCGGGGTCTTTTACTGAAGGACTTACGTTTATGATAATCAAGTCTAGCGATCCTAAGACTCTGAGTAACTATCGACCCATCACATGTCTCTCTACAGTATATAAGATTTTTACATCTGTGCTAGCCAGTATACAAATCTAAAGGTCAATAATATTCTGGCACCAGAGAAAAATGGTTGCAGAAAGGGTGCACAAAGTTGCTAAGAATTATTGTTAGTAGACAGTGTTGTATTCAATCATGTTAAAAAAAGACACCTCAACATATCTGTAGGATGGAATGATTAGACCAAGGCCTTCGACTCGATACCTCTTTCGTGGCTTTTGAATGTCCTTCGCCTCTACAAAGTAAATTACCAATATGTGAACTTAATCCAACACTGCATGGCTACTTGGCGTACAAATATAAAAGTCTCATTCGCTGGAGGTAGCTGTATCAGCAAGGAACTGAGGATAAAACGAGGAATTTTTGAAGTAGATAGTCTTAGTGCCATGCAGTGTTGGATTGGTTTTCGCTAGCTCTAAACCCTCTCTGCAGAATGTTAAGATATTCAGGGATGGGATATAAAATCACCATATCCTCTTTAATCATCAATTCTACATGGACGATCTCAAGTGGTACGCCAGAGATAAGAACCAGCTTTCCTCGTTGCATTAACTTGTTAAGTCCTTTAGTGACTATTTGTTTTTGTAGTTTGTAGTTTGGCATTGATAAATGCCCTGCAGTGCACGTTAAAATGGGGAAATCCTTGATCCTGGCAAACGCATACTGATGTGTGGCACAAATATCCAAGACCTTGGGGAAGAGGATACCTATACATATTTAAGCCTACTCCAAATTTATAGCACAAGTGAATCAAAGATTAAAAATAAAGTTGTTCAAAGAGTGTCAAAAGTCTTTAAAACTCTTTTAAATGGAAAGAACCTCAAATCAGCTATCAACACTTCGGCAGTACCTGCCGCTGTCCATTCATTTGGTGTTCTTCACTGGACAACAACTGCACTTCAGGAGCTTAATCGAAAAGTTAGGACCACTGTTACCAAGTATCGAATGCACCATCTCAACAGTTCAATGGCAAGACTATACTTACCTCGGAACAAGGAGGTAGAGGTCTTCTGGATTTTGAATACTTTTGTGCGAAGCAAATCATCAATCTTTGCAAATACTTCCTTCAGAAAACGACGGTCATGCTTGAAGCAATTTGTGCCACGGACAAAAATTTTACCCCACTGAACCTGAATCAAGCGGTCTCCGATAGACCATGTCTCACGAAAGAAGATAGACTGAGTGAGTGGACCCAGAAGCGTTTGCACGGCAGGTATCCTGCTGAGCTGAAAGCAAATGCCGTGAATCGTCAGTCTCCTGGCTAAAAAAATCTGGCCTCTTTGCTGAGACAGAAGCCTTCGTCATTTGTGTTCATGACGAAGTAATCTCCATTCGCAATTACCAAAGGTATGTAATTGGGGATATGAGAGTAGAGGACTTCTGCCGCCTTTGCAATCAACCCGATGAAACCCTCCAACACATCATGGGCGGGTGTTCTGCTTTGGCGCAAACAAAATACCTGAGTCAGCACAACGACGTTGCTGCGGTTGTTCATACTGGCTGCAGTGTCCTGGCTGCAATGTCGGAGATGATGCAGATAGAGGTCCCGTACTACAAGTTCAAGCCGGATTCTGTTTTGGAGTCGAAACAGTGGAAGCTCTTTTGGAATGTAGCAGTCACCACGGATCGCAGGGTCGAAGCCAACAGACCTGACATAATATGGATTGACAAGGCTTCACGGAAATGGATTATAGTCGACATACCTATCCCTTTAGACTTAAGTATAGTTGCCTCTGTTGCCGAGGAGAAGAGAAAATTTCAGGCCTTGGCTATTGAACTGAGCGACATGTGGCCGTTAGTATATGTTGAAGTAGTCCCTGTAGTCATCCCTGCAAATGGACTGATCTCTGAAGAACTTATTTCATCTGCAAGACTTGGCCTTAAGAAATGACAAATTTAAACACATTTAAGCAAAAGGCTGTTTGTTCTCCTGAGTAATGCACGTATCGTGAGGAAGTTTTTATTGATATAACTGACCGCCTGAGTTTGCAACGAAGCAGGCACCTTGGTTCTACAAAGGTCCCCGTGTCTGCTATAGGCACCTCGCTAAGCAAAAGACTTGAAGAAATAATAAATAATAATAATAATAATAATAATAAATAATTTACTAATACAAACCAAACCACTTTTCACATTGTTTATCTAACGTTATTGTCGTATTGAAAATTAATATTTTTATATGTTACAGTGGTATTCCATTAATACGTATTGTATTTGTATATTATTTTTCCATTTGGACAGAAGCAGCAGATGGTCGCATTTCAATTACATTGTGAGAGTTGCAGTCAAAAGAGAAAAAACATATCGTAGTGCTAAAACTGCACGTACTTCCTAGCCCGTACTCTCGTGCAAAATTAGGCGTAAATTACTCAAATTCTCGGAAAATTGTAAACGATTTTTCGAAATTAGACTTTAAGGAACAGATTTCATTAAGTAAAAAATCTTTATCTTTAATATTTTAGCTGAAGGAAGATACCGAAAATGTTTGAACTTCCTCAGTTTTCGAAAAATTCGGGTTATCAAGGAACACGAGACCTGCATCTACGTCCGTCACACTCATCAGAAAAAAATAATCAAAAACGATGGAGCCATTTTAAAAAAATTAAATGTGCCAGGGGCATCATGTAAAATACTCCCAAAAATTAAAATAATGGTTTCAAATTAAGAGGGCCGTAATATCAGCCACATAGATTGGTGAATAACAATTTCAAGAATATCAGGTGAACGGTTTAGCCGCTAGCGTTGTTTACAGAGGGACATGCGGATATACATTTTGCCGTCGTTCGATTTTTCGGTATTAAGGACACACAAAACATGGATTCTGGCTAAAGCAAATGTTAGAGGATTTGTTTTTCTAAATTTAGCAACCAGATGTATCCACTTTTTCGATACAAGATCCCTATAATAAAAGTTTATGTTCCGAAAATTCGCTACATAATATAATACATAACTTTCTCTCTACTGCACAAAAATTAGCGAGAAAGTAAATGTGTCATCTAAAACAGTACGGCTACTAAAAGTTCAAATGATGACGAATCGAAATAAATAGTACGACTATGTGAACGCCAGTGAATAAACAGAGCAAATGAGAACACAGTTTCTTGTGGAGTTTCCTGCACATTATTTAGGTGTTCGATATTCCGCCTAATAGTCAGTTCTCCTTAGGCACAGATTAAGTCGGTGCCATTAGGTTACTTTCAAAATCTAAAATTATTTATGGCACCAAGCATTCCTTGGAATAGACTGAAATACATTGTTCGGGTGTATTATTCATTCCATTTTCTATAGAAAGGGACAGAAATAGTGCAACCGAAAGCAGCATTGGAAATTTATCAAATGTAATGAAATACATTATTACAAGATAAAGGGCAATTAGTAGAATGAAAGAGAAAGAATGGCGTAGACTTTCTCGCACTTGATAGTTTTCTAATTTCTTATTCTAAGGCAGAGATTCCCAATTTTTTCCTTCACTATTAAAAAAAATTGTTGATCCATCCCCCCTTGTCATCTTTTCAATACTTGTTGAGACTACAAAATATTGCTTAGATGATTGAGAGAGCATTTGCAGAAACTGAACCAATTAGTTCTCCCCTTCTCCTCAGAAAAGGAGATTCTGAAAAGCCGACAAGCAAGCAATCAGCACAATTATCACCTTGGCGTAAAAAGCATACAGTATTGAAGAAATTTTTATGGTTACCTTTGTCTGGATGAAAATAAACGTTCTCGTTACGGAATCTATTCATTAATAATGCTTAATGGTTGTTTTTTTTGCCGCGTCTCAAAGGGCTGGTTCACGGAGGCCGCACACCGTGCTAGGGATGCCTACCAACGTACAAAACCAACTTTCAATGCGCTCAATACACGTGTTACTTAGCGTCTCTACATGATCTCTACGAAACTGCTGGCGGCTCCAGATTCTCAACCAATGCGATCTCGTCATGTCTTATGTGGAAAAAATTGGATTCTGGGAAATTACTTTTCTCATTTATTTCTGCTTAGCCCGAAATCTCTCAGCAGCCCATTACGATACTAAACGGTACAATAAATTATATTAGCCTTGTTTAAGGAACATTATTCACAGATAAATACATTGACTGCACGTGGATTGAATAAGCGAAGCCACATCGGGTACATGACGATCAGGGAGGGGGATCGAAGAACAGTTACGGTAGTTTCCGCTTTAGTCTGTTGTGGTGAGAATTTGTTTTCCGATTTTGAAATGTACGGCTGAGGGAATCTGGGGAATTTTAGGATAGAAGCGAGTAAATAGGCTGGAGTAGGAATAGGCGAGTAGAATTGGCAGAGATCGGAGTGATGCCGAGTTTGTTATGTAACTAGCAGTTAGGTACAAACCAGGGAAGTTTTGTAATGGTTCAAAGGAATTTATTTGGAAAAAGGAGGAATTTGCATTTTTTGTATATTTGATTGCTGTCTAAGGCTCAGATAGGAGAAGCGTAGGATAATGTTGGACGAATCATTGATTGATACAGATGAGAAGCTCATAGACCGAGGAATCATGGACGTTAGCTAGTACAAGAATGTCTGTGTCATTCTATAGCGCCAGTTGTTTAATAATTTTGTTGTAGACTTAAATATGGTGGCAAAAGCTTCAAAGTTTCTAATCTAATGAATAAAAAGATTAAAAAAGACAATATCTTTTATTAAAATGTTTGTTTTTAAAAGCTTTTAGGAAAACATTTTTCCAGGATAAACATCATTTAAGAAAGGTTTTAATAATAAACAAATTCTGTAATTATCTGAACAAATTATCATTACATTCAGTTAACTGATGCCGTACATTTCAATAATCTTGTAATCCGCCCATTAAGAAGGTAAGATTTTTAAAATAGTTTTTTTCAAGCGGGGTGTATTTCCAGTTAATCTACACGATTCAGACTTTTGCATAATGAAAAAGTATATTATATACTGTTATAAAACATACATACACATTGTTAAAATATATTAGTTCACACCTCTACGTTTTCCAAAATGAGATCACACGTTAAATTTCAGGAAGCGTGTAACATTTAATACACAATGTCACAGTTTTCGTTTTATTAGCTGCTTTATTCATTTTACTAGAGATCCTTCAAATATTCGGAATAAAATCACATTTCACCATGATTTAACAATATGACACACTAACCACGTCAAACAGAACACCACAGAAAAGTAACCACAATGTTGACCCGGCAACCACTGAAAAGCACATTCTATACTACACCAGAGAGATGTAGACTTAATAAACGACACCATCACCATGCTCGTATTTAATAATAAAACATTTTTTAAATGTAAACTTGACTGATAATAAAACAAGTGAAAATAAAATGTTAACCCCTTTTTACTGTTTTTGAAAGTAATTGCTTCAATCGAAAGCCCGTAAATTGTAACGTTTTACAATAAAAGGGAGCGCATGAAAAATTAAATAATTGACCACTTAATCGTACAGGTGTTGCAGTATTCTAATCAATCTTTTAGCATCATAAGGATGTATAGTATGCTACCCACAAATTATTTATCTGCAGAGCACAAATGAAACGGTAACATTAGATATGAAACGAGTATTTGCTTCCAATAACATGGATATATCGTTTATTTCAAAATGATAAATGTAGAAGTGGTATCTTTTAATTGAAATTTATATTCTAATGTTGATAACACGGTTGAACAAATTTTACAGCACATTGATAAGATGGCTTTCTTGAATTCTAATATTGAGAATGAATAATAGACTAATAAATACAAGCCTCCCACTACGGCAGTTTATCAGTATTTCTATGACTTACTGCAATAGTAAACATCTGTTATTTTATTAATTACTTGTATTATTCTCAGTCGTATTTTATATTTTTAAATCTACATCTACAGCAATATATAATTATACATGTGTGTTGAATTACATCGCTATAATCTCTTAATACACAGAACCAAAATCGATCAAACATTTCCCTAGTTTCCTTCGAAGATCAGAAGTGCTTCAGGCAATGTTTTACAACCAAAACATTAATATATTTACAAACTAATTTCTTTTGTGCTCATTTTTCTCCTAGCATTACATCACTGATTCAAGGGTGCGTCAATATGATATAGTTTAGTTGCACACCACCAGAGGATGACGACAGATCTACGATTGAGTTCATCAATGCACAGAATTGCTTATAAGATGGGAGAGGACTTTCAGTTTATTTTTCTATTCAAATGTTTAATCCGAAATATTCATATTCAAGAAGAACGGCCCTTTTTCTTCGCTCTATTTACAAACATAACTTTGATATTCATTTAATTGCTTCTAGGCGTGAAGGTATTATCTGTACAAAAGATTTGAAATTATTAGAAATTAATATTTTGTTGATGATTTATGTGTTATGCTGAAACTGGGAGAAATTGAACGTATGTCAACGCTGTTTTTCTAGGTTGTTGAAAATAAAACCATAGATGTTATTTCAGAACGTACAAAAACTTTTTTCACACCATTCACATCACATTCACTGTGATCTGGGATATTTTTAGATATTATAATTGTGTAAGTAGTTAATGGCATCTTTCCGTCAGCCACTATTTATCAAAACCCAATCACGTTCTCCATTTCAATTAAAAGCACTTCAATTATATTTATACGTCAATAGCCTCGGCGTAGCGTTAAAGATGACTTTCACAAATTTATAATAGTTATATAATAGTTTAACTTTTCAATTGATTGAATTGATTGAAATTGATTAAATGTATTGATTTAATACATAAAATTGCTCAAAATAGTATATACGTGTGTATATGTATTTCATATTTATGTTTAGGTTTGCTAATTTTTAGTTTCAAAAGGATGAACTGAAGAACGGGAGTAGGAACCTAAATAAGAAAAAAATGTAAATATTCTTTTGTGGGAGAAAGTGAGGTAGACCAGTTATTTCCAGATGGAGCAAGGCAGGAAGGGGACACATAAGGTCAGAGCGGGGATACAATGCAATAGAAATAGACTCCATCGCAGGGCGAGAACAGATGGAATTCTTCTTCCTGTCTAATAAATGATTACAACTATTACAATTGTGAAATTAAAACCAATAGTGTTTAACTACACTTACAAAATGCCTCAATCAGGGCTATTTATCACAAAAAGTGTATCGCCTTTTTTATTCGATTTTTTTACCGTTTTTGCCTACTGGCCAATTATAAACTGTGACTCATTTGTCTTAAGAAGCGGTATACATCAATCGCTATGTCGATGTCCAATAAACAACGTATGCACTATAACATAACCTAATTTTAACTTATGCTTTCATTTATTTTCAATTTTTGGCGCATTTTAGAACTGTACATGTTGGACATAATTTCACTCGTGAAATAGTCTTATTAAATAACACTCCTCCCTTCGCAAGTCTCCTCCCTTCGCAAGTCTCCTCCCTTCGCAATTTATCGACAAAGCACTCATGGTATTATCTAGGATAAATATATGGGTAATGACGGGCACGTCAGATAGTATTTTATAATTTTTACTTCCCATATTGTATATAATTATGTAAAATTCAGTATTTTTATTCCGAAAGTACCATGTCATCTACTATGTAAAAAATATACTATTTTTATTGAAATGCAAGATATTCGTATTTCTATTCCATTCTTAACAAATTATGTACTTTTCTTCGAAAAACATTGTTTTGTTTTCTCGGCTCTTCACCCTTCATTTATCCGCACAAAATTTCCAGCCTTTCACTTTGGCAGAGGTTTTGCTGCAATACATTTACTCGCTGGTGGGGGATACCTAGTTGGGGTAAAACCCGCTAGTCGACGGTAGGTCAGCGGCAGATCTCGCCACACAGCGGGACAAAGTTCACCGCCACCTCCCGAGCAAAAAATGTGCATTCACTTACGGAACCAATGATCCTGGTAGTTGACGTGACTGGAATCACTAAACAATCAATTAAAAACTAACAGGCCGTAGAGTCGAGATCCCACGTCCCCGCGCTGAAGGCGTTGGAGACATTCGCCAACGGCCTGAACTTCGCTCGCATGCGTTGCATGAACGCGCTGGTGCCCATCTATTTGCATTTCATACACATACAAAAAACTGGACGCTGATCGCATGGCTTACCGAATAAATGAAAAAATATAAATAAACTCAAAGGAAAAAACAGGACTTACACAACCAAAGAAAACGCTATTGGTAGTTTTCTCTCTAGCATTGCATCGTTTTATTCTTGTAGGTATTCAACCGCCATTTTACTTTTCTCTGTAGACATCTTACGAATTATACATTAATTTGAACATCATTTAATTTCAAACCCAGCTATTCAGCTACTTTCCTCACCATGTATACCTACTACATGTTCTCTATCTTCCTACCTCACTATTTTCTGGAAATTACTCTTATTAATAAACATCCTCTTTTTGCTAAACTCTTTTCATATTTATTAATGATAAAGTGTTATGAGTTGATACTGTTTATATGATCCGTCTCAAACAATCCATTTTGAATACATTTTTAATAAAAACGTAATTAAAAATATAATTTCAATTAAATTTTTACATCTTCAAATAAAAGTACAATATCGAAGTTTAAAAGAAAATTATGTAGTAATGCGGGAGATTCACAACATTACGAAGAGAAATCATTTTTGTCATATTTTTGGAACATTGAGAAAAGAGTGAATGGATGTGGAGATGTAGGTATCGCATTTATTAAAATATGCGTCTACTGTATTCAGTATTTAAAGAAGCATTCAATATGCAGTTTGATAATGCTGCGACATTTGAAATTTGAGGTGCGAAAATATAATAGGAGAATCTAATAGATTCTAGATATATATATATATATATATTGAAACCGAGAACGTTTGCTGCATGAGTAACAATCAAAATGATTACTAATTCTAAATTAAAAGAAGACACTTAAATCGATCAGCGAGTTAACGCCGCGGCCGCGATGCCACCAACGGTTCAAAGCGGGCGGGTAGACGGGCGAGGCGTCACGGACGCCGTTGGGCAGTATCGCCAGAGAGGCGCGAGGCGCAACACGACGGGCTGTGCTGCCTCAAGCAGTTAATAGTGATTATTTACCAACCAGTTTGGAATTGATTAGTAGCCCATTAAGTGGGAGATTGGAGGTTGATAAAAAATTGTAATTTTTTTTTTTTTCCCAAAAGGATTGGGAATTTTGGAAGAAATGGAAGTGCGCACCAGAACCGGGCATTCAGTGAAAACATTAATATGCGAGTGTTGAGTGGGCGCGACAGACACGCGTTCCATTTTCCGCCCGCGTGTGATGCAGTAGCGGCCGCACCGTCGCAAAACATCTCGAGTGCGGGATTGAGAAGAACTGCTGAGATCGAACTGCCGACTGACGCAATTGCGCGTTGTGCTAAGTTAGTATATGTGACGTTTGGCTTGTACTGGCTGGGTGGTGGACCCCGGCGAGCTCGTTGGCCATTGCATCGGGGTCGCTATGCGGAGTCGACCGCGAGGAGAGCGATTTCCCGACAAACTTTCGGGGCGCCGACCGAAGTTTGCGCCGAACACGCCGCCGGCCGTTGCCACGGCGGGCCCGCTCCGCCTCCAAACCAGGCCGGTGGACATCGAAAGCCTCAAGGTAGCGTTACTTTCGTGCACGAATCATTAAAGGCCTTGCGCACTGCGTATGTTAAAGAATTTTTGTACAGAGTGTTTCGATCATTAAACTTTAAGTTGCACAAAAGAGTTTTCTTCGATCATTCTTTCCAATGCAGCGCTAAAACCCCTGGAAAGCCCATTCGCGGAGAATGTACCCGTCCTTGTATATCATTTTTATTTGTCGTAGAGAGTACCGTATTTCCCAGGGGTACGTGCACATATATACATATATACAGACATACATATATATTACACACATATATATACATATATACATATATTATACACATATTATACATATATACATATAATACACATATCATATATATACACATATACATATATATACACATATATACATATATATACACATATATTACATATATAACACAATATATATATATACTATATACATATATATACACATATTATAACACCCATATATATACACATTATTATAAATATATAACCATATATACATATATATACACATAGTATAACATATATATACTAACATTATATGACATATATATACACATATATCAATATACACATATTATACATAATATATACACATATATATACATATATATACACATATATATACATATATATACACATATATATACATATAAATATATGTATACATATTATCAAAAGTTTATAGAATGAAAAATTATAGTAATATCGAACGGAATCATTCATTAAAAAGGCGAAACTAAAATCACGTGATTTAAGCACTAATATGTCAAATCATATTTTCAAAGACAACTGTTGATGATAAACTTTTTATGCTGCACTACAATTAGTTACCAGAGTGCGCATACGCAATCATTTCAGTCTTTCAGAAAAGAAGTTGACGTGGAGCGTATACAATCCTTCATGAGAAACGGTAGGAAAGTCTCGTCGGCAGAAAACTAAATTCCTCGCCCACTTGTCAAAAAAAGCTTCCCAGAAAAGAAAATGTTCGCTTCTCTGATTAGGTAATGAGCTTATTTCATTTCTTGTCACATTTCTCTTTTCTCAATTATGAACTCTCTCGTTCTTTCCTTTCCAAAAAATACTGTTGAAACTTCTATAAATCGTCCCACTCGTTTACAAAATATAACTAGTGATGCTGCAACGGTACAAACTTTCAGGTATTATTTTCTAATTTGCAATTTTCGAGATATACAACGATTTCAATGAAAATGAGTCAATATTTTAAGCCTCTTGTTTTTTAGTATGAAACAACTGAAGAAAAAATTGAAGAGGTTTTTGGGACTTCTAAAAAAAGTAATTTAATTCAAGCAAAAATTACGTGAAAACTAAATCCTTTTCTCAAAACATTGTACATGATCCTTTTTAACATCTGATATTTACAACAGATTTGATTCAAGACAAAATCTCGATTTCAACTCGATTTTACTTTTGCAAAGTTCAGTTTTGCATTTTTCAAAACCCCAGGGATTTCACCAAAATTGGGCGAAGTCTCTACATATAACTCTACAAAAACAACTCTTACTTTTGAAAAATTGCACAAAACCTTATTTCAAGATATCTTCAAAGAATAAATCTCACTCAGGAAAAAATCTTTATCTTCAATGTTGTAAATTTAGGGAGGATCCCAAAACACTTGAAATTTTGCAATTTTAAAGTGATGCTACAAAAGCACATACTTTCTCCCATTATTTCTAACTTGCTCTGTATATTATACCCCTACATAAACCGGCAGAAGTCGTTTTCAACCAGAATTTTTTTCCGCTCCCTCATATATATTGTTATTATTATTATTATTATTATTATTATTATTATTATTATTATTATCATTATTATTATTATTATTAATAACAGTAATAATAATAATATTATACTTAATGACTAAATATGTTATAAATCGTTTGAATATAAAATCTACTCCAGGTTGCAACCAGCTCCCTAAGGAATATATCTAGGGGCTTTCGGTGCCTCTACAAATCTTTTCACCAATTTTGTGGTCACTTCCAAAAAAAGGATGGTCTTGAACTTCCCAGTCTTTTGAATTTCCTGGAGTTTTAGCCAAGTTCTTAAACGAATTTGGCGCAACAAATCCCAGAGCTCTGATAACTATCAGGACGACATGTGCTTTCACAAACTCATTCCGCTGATCTCGATTTCCAAACTCTTGTGTTTAGATTTCTGCCTCCTTGGTTACGACGTTTTGATCGCACAACACAGTCACATCTATAAGTAGAAACATTTTTCCTCTAATTTCCAGATAACAATATCCTGTTTGTTTGCCGCTCTAGTGCGATAAGTTTTAATTTGTTGGTCGTTCACACTTTCAGCATGTGTTTGGAACTGCAAACAGATCTCCAAGGAGATGTAACAACACATCTTGTCGTGTTTTTTATCAAGAATTATTTTCTTTACAACAATTGCACAAGCTGAGACGACATGAACAAAGGTTTCTTCTTGTTTCTGGGAGATACAATATTTATCATCTTGGGAAATTTTGTGAACCGCGTTATGATAATCTCGCGTTCTCAAGGCTTGATCTTCGGCAGCTATTACAATTGCGTCCGATTCTGTCTTCATTCTTCCCAAAATCTTCATTGATCTGCACATTGTCCATTCTTTTCAGGTATTGTCCATAGACTCGTTTGTCCTTCGACGTTTTCTTTAACAATTTTTTGTGCCTCTTATTTTATTTTAGGTAGCATCGGAACGTCTGTATGTCTGTATGTCTGTATGTGTGTGTGTGTGTGTGTGTGTGTGTGTGTGTGTGTGAGAGAGAGAGAGAGAGAGTGTTATTCTGCTTGTCTTGCATAGTTTTCTTCGCAAAGATTCTTCAAACACCAACAATGCTTCTGTTTCTCATTCTTCGGCCGAATTCCATAACCTGCCTCATTGAGGGTCAACTTCATGACTGAATACATATAATTATTTTTTATTATTACATATTATTACATAATTATAAATAAATGTTACGTTGACACAATCTAAAGGCTCATCCGTGTGGAATATGTGCCAAACCCAAAAAATCCAAAATCATCTGTCAAAACATAGCTTTTCGCCTTAAGTGCTACTCATTTAGCCTTTAATAATATGCATGAGTGCCCTATAAAACGGCCTTTCGGTGTGGTATAGATTTGAATCTGTGCAAACAAAACGGTTCGAAGTCACATTTGCCGGTATTGAGTCAACGTTAGTAAATTGTTCTTAAAATATTAATTGAACTATCTACGCATTCATTGAACTATCTACGTTCGTTATCAGTGAACACAGTGATGACTGTAGAGTGGCTTTCAACTATTAATATTAAGAAAAAATGATCGATAATTTAGAACCTTTTTGCTTGCTCTTCAAAATTTGAAGCTCCTGGACATCGAACGTTTTGTTTTCTCATAGATCGCTTCTGTAAAATCCGATACGTTTGTCTCTCAGAGGTGTTAAGTTTTTGTATTTCTTTCTTGATTAGTACTCTTCTAGCATCCACTACATTCTTCTATTACATTTCTAAGTAAGTGATATTTTTAATGCCATTACTCCTAGTCCTCTCCAATCAAACATCCTTTTTATGGATTTATTTTCTATGTCTTTCATACGAATTGACACAAACAATTCATGCAATTTAATAAAGTCAACAGCAATGCATGGAATTCATTGCATTGTAATTTCTCTAGTTGCTGTTAAAAAAGCATTTCAGCAAAATATATTGAAAATAAAGTAATTTGGCTGGCGCGCAGTCTAATTTTGCACCACCATCCTTATAATTATAAATTAATTAGTATTTATGATTGGATAAAACAATTTTCATAGGATATGTCACTTTTTCGTAGTAAATGAAATCATTTCCTCTGTGCTTTATTAGCGTTGACCGTTTTCCTGTGTGCAGTGGAGAAAAATGACTGACAGTGAAACTATGTCAACACATGTTTTTGCGCTTGACGATGCTTCACGGGAATTTATTGCATACGGAACTTCACAATTCATCATTCAAACATTACAACTCTTTGCAACAGCTCGTTGTGCTTTCCGTGAAAATTTTGAAATATTTCATTTCTTAGCGGCAACTGACGCGATACTGTTAAGGGAAATTTAAGATAATTCTGAGAAATATACACTTACGATATTCCCCTTAATAAGAGAGGAATTACACAACACTACATCATCATCAGAAATGGACTGCGATGTCGTGAAAACAGATGCATTAATTTCTAAGCTTTCTTGTCATTCGGAGGCACGCCGTACATAATAGTGAGAGACATGTGATTGGTTAGTAGATATATTTGGTTATTATCTGATTAACAAAAGAAAGACTAGCACAGAGTGGTGAAGTATTACTTAATTAGTAAATATTAAGTATCATAAGAGATCTTATTGCACTACGAGGTTATTCAAGTGAGTCATTAGGCCTCGATTGATAACGAATCGAGAATTGTAATATCGTAATATGTTACTACACGAAAGGCATAAGATGTTACGTTTTAATCGCTTCGTACAAATTCCAATGAATTATAATATTTTTAAAATTTGATTATTCATCCTGCGTCACATGGGGCAGACTGATGATGGTATGTAGTCATAGTTAAACAACCCGGAAGGTAGCAACCGACATTTTAGTTGTTATATTCGTTTATAATAACGAATGAACGATGTAGTTTTCGTCATATATTACAACTTTTGCAAACACACAAGTTAAAATAACTTTATTAAATATGCTCATTCGAATGCTGTTCAACTTCAACTTCGAATGTGTTATCTGCAGACACATTTAAAAAGTGTCCTGTTTCATCTGCATTATAAAAGTCTTCTCATAGATCACTTCTGTAAAACCCGCTCGTCTGCTTCGCCCCCAGGAACGCCAACAGATCCTTCTCATTTTTTGCACTGGTGTCGTGAGAAATTCGGATACGTTATACCCAAGAAAACTAAGAACACTCAATATTCACTTTTCCCAAAAGCCGCGCGAAGACATTTTTCTTGAGAAATTGGACTAATTGATAGACATGTTGCTTGTTCTTTGTTTAAACCACTTTAACGAAGATTCTTCGTAATCATTCTGCTAGAAATGGGTACCTCGCTTCACGTTCAGCGAGTTTTCTACAAAAAAGAGTCTATTTTGTCTTGTTCCTACCATGTGTTCAAATTGTCAACCTACTTCTTTCACCAAGTCTTTATATCCGTTTTATAAGAGAATTTTCTTCACGTGTAAGTACTTTTATCTTCTTTTGCTATATTTTTTTCACTTGACTCATTGTTTCGATAATCTCCAATAGCCACGTTAGTTTTGAATGACTAACCACCTCTCCCTTTCTCAAGGATCACCAGTTCTCCCCGCTCCGTCGGAGCCCCTTATTCTATGCGTGCACTAGCTACACCAATTCTACTTACAGGGACGAATAAGAGGTAATTGGGCGCAGTGAAATAATGTTCAATTGACAACTGGTCGTTATAACCGTTGCAGATACTTGGCCAATTGAAGCACAAGACGTAACTGAAAGAGATGCATCATTATAAACAATATCGTAATAAACGAATTTTCCGTTAAGGCAAGTTTTAAGATCCTAACCGGGCACAACACTTTACCGTTCCAAACCGATGTTATTATAAACAGTTTCGACTGTAATAGAGACCATGTATTATTAGTTCTCTCGTTTTCTAACAACTCTTTATACGAAACATCTCCGTTTCGTAAAGATTGACGTAAGATAACCGAAATGGATAAATGAGCGCTATAGATGACATATGCACAAATGCAAGAAGTCAGGGTGAATGCATGTATCCAACAGGACATAGGCGGACTCCAGCTAGCTGGAAAGGAAAGTTCAAAATTCTCTTCTCATTTTTAGAACACGAAAAAGGAGTTTTTAATAATGAATGAAGGACGCACTCGTATTTAATTAACTTTTCCGTACCTACAAAGCCATTACTTTGAGTGTCTCGTTGAATAAAAGGAGAAAAAAGTTTTAAACTTCTTTTAAAGGAGAATTTAAGCACTCGTGAGTATATATTCTTATTGCTAATAACAGTTTTGATTATTACTATAAGAGCATTAAATTATTCATATTTCTATACATTTGTAACAAATATAAGCGTATTGCCGTATATGACTTCTACTTCTTGTAAAACTCTACACAATTCAACATTTTTAAATTGACATTTGAAATTGAAGAAGTAGCTAACTAATTTGCTTTGTTAATACCTACAACGTAGAAACAGTTAGTTTAATGTAGATATAATTTACAAGTATCTCAGAATAAATGTTACATTTTGACCAAGTTGAGAATGATATTTACGAGAGCACGCTACTACATGTGTTTCCAGCCAAAGCGATAGAGTCAGAGATATAAGGATAGTCAAATTAAATTAAAAATGGGTACCCCCGTATCAAGCTCCGGGAAAAATGCGCGTATTATTTCGTCACAAATCTATTGTCTTCTCAATGAATATTTTAACTTTATTTGGACATGTCTGCATCCCTTATTGTAATAAACATAAGTTAACTTTTCGCTGAAGAATGATTTTAAAGTTTGATCGAATTCATTGGATGAGCAGAAAATGTAATGTGTAACATTCATATTAATCGTTTAATTTAACTTGAGTATTTTCTTAGAAAATATACAAATTGAAATTTTCCATGTAAGAAGCAGCTATCACCATAATAAAGACAATTGTAGCTACTCATAACAGTTAAGTGAATGTATTGGTACTTTAATGCATATCAATAATAAAATCTACTTTAAAAAAGAATAAAAAATAATTAAAATCGACGAAAAAGTACTAAAAAATCAATTAATACTAACTTTATTGGCCACATTGGACCACTTGAGTCGTTCCACTTCACTTTTTACTGTTCATGGTCGACTGTCGAAGGTATCACCTTGAGGTGAGGATAAATCCTCGAGTTACAATTCTGAATATTATTCAGAAAGGTGATAATGAGAGATGGAGGATGATGGATGATAGGGGGTGAAAGGACGAACACAATACAACCATGACCGACGCGGGGCTCGAACCCGCGATCTTTCTGTGCGAAATCGCTACGGCACTACTGCCTTAGCGATCTCGGCCACCGGATCGGCTAAAAAAATTAATATAAAAAGAACGCATGTTTTATTATATTCTTGAAGTAGAACAGTAAAAAGGTTTTAAAAATCCAGCTGAACGTGACATAAATAAAGAAGTGAGTGTAAATTTGCATAATGTGCCTTTGAAGTTATATTTCATCAACTGATTTTTGTAGAAGTATCAACCTCTGATGCAGTAATCGTTTTCTGGCTGCTGTCTGAGTGTCTGCGTCAGTAGATGATTCACCACTACTCTCCGTACCGACAGTCATTACGAGGTCATCAACAGCATTTTCAAGCAATGCATCCTTATCTCAGTATTGATTTGTTATTTTACTGGAGTGAGTGACCTTTTTTTCTAGACTTCTTTTGTCATTTTCCTAATTGTTTCTGATATCATTATTTTTAAATTAGAAAGGAATTCTTGATACACGGTTAATTCGCTCATCTTACTCGCTATCTTTTCACAACCACAAAATTTAATTATATTGCAGGTAAGATGTCTTGCCACCTCGACGATAACTCACATTTTCCAGCTACGCCGATAAACAACTGTTTTTCTTTTTATTTTTGTCGCATCAACGACTAAGGTTATTATCGACAACATAATATTAGCGACAACATGATAAACAACTTGCTTCACGCAACTTTCGTTAGAGAAACTGACTATACAGACCCGTGTTTAAGCTGCTAGTTTCACGATGCGCCGCAAGCACCTCCTTCATTCTTCGTTTGGTCGAGTTATACAGTTAAACGTTCAGGTCATGTACATAAATGGAAAATGATAACACTGTTTCCAATGAACATGTAGTTGGAAATTACATGTAACGGAGTTATTCATATGGCATTTGCCTCTAATTGTTAGACAACTTCTAAAGCAGAGGTTTTCAGCAAGGCATATCCTAATAATGTCAAGGAGATTTGTATCTCCCAAACATCTGAGCATTGTGTTTTCTCACAATTCGAAACAATCCAAAATCATCTACGAAACACTTCCGACGCACCTACCACCAAACATATCAACTAGTTCACACATACAAACACCCTTGCAGAGTAATTTCACAGTACCCCAAAGATGTTTTCAAACCTCCCTAAGATCCAAATGAACAAATACACAACTATTGCAATAATGCAACACCTCCAATCAAATTTTAATCTGAGTATATCTTGCAATGAATATCATCAAATGATTGTAGGTTTTAAGCTTAAACTTCCGCGGCACGAGTCTATGTCTTCCTGACCATTCGGGTGACGCCGCGTCGCAAGCTTAGAGGCCGACGTTTTGCCTGTCCCGTCGCAGGCTTCCTTTGAACATCTCTCAGTCCCTCTTCTCTGTTTCAGATTGCTCTTACTCCAGAAAGTGCTTCGGTCGCCTATACTTCGTCTTTTGATCGGGTTGGTATGAGCTTAGAAAACCTATGACAGCGCTGGGGGTAATATTCTGTCCGGCCTGGACGCTTGGGTGGGGCAAGAGCGCCGTGATTGGCGGAAGGGTTCCTCCAAGAGATGAAAGTGGTTTGGTTTAGCCTAATTCTATTGCAAAGGTGTTCATCAAGATATGTTCTAACGAAGTCAAGGGGATCTGTATTTCTCAAACACCTGAACATGGTTTAGCCATGAAGATGATTTTTCCTAAAGTGAAGAGGTACATCTACGAACAGCCTTGAAATGCAGCAATGCCAAGCAAGTATCAATAAATTAAAAAAACAATTTTAGACAAATGTCACAAACATTACTACGTTATTTGAAATTTTTCATTGCATGTGCGTAAGCAACAACCCTCTCTAAGCCCTAGAAGACTGAAAAAAAATTCTGAGACAGCTTGAAGAGTACCTCCCTATTTGGGCTCATACGCGTAAAGGTTTTGCTAAATCGTCTTCTTTCATTTGTTATTGTTATTAGGTTTCAGAAGTTCAATTTTTTCGAAGAGGCTTTGGACGGAAATCAATGAATTTAAAGGAAATGGGAATACAACTAACTGGCAAAGTAACTACTGAGTATACAATCAATTTCTTTTACTATCTGACGCGTAAGAATTTATCAATAAAATATTTCTTAGATGTCGGTTCAAAAAAAGGTAGGTAAAAAGGAAACATCCGTTTCCAAACCCAGGAAAATACCTGGCCAATTTAATCCGTATAGTGATAATTGAGAAGATTTAAATACAATTCAGTTATTATTATTATCAATTGACTCATTCATCAGAGATTTTCAATTGTAAAAATTTTGATTGTAATGGTTGACTCCAATTTTTCAGAAAAGTTTATATTCTATCATTTTCAATTTCTTAAGTGAAATTATCTAATATTCAGAAATGAAATGATCACTTTGTATCCCCAATGTGTTTACTGCTTTAGTATCATGAAAGTAAATTGCATAAAAATACAAAAACAGAAATTACTGAAGAAACTAGTATTTCTATCTATTTAAGAAATCGTGATGATTCCCGAAATGTGTCGCCACCATACAGAAATTACTCTTCACTTTTCCACGAAGAAAGGAAGTTAAACTTCTGCCTCGCGTAATTTTAAACGGTTTTCATTGCTAATTGTTCTGATATCTATTTTAGGGAATATAAAAGTATGTCTCATAGATGTAAACGTTTCACGGAGAAACATCTATTTTAATATCGTTTTTATGTTTGTGTTACACTTCATTTATTAATTCATTTTTTTCTATCTCAAGACATTTATGATAGCTTCTTTCATTTATCGTTACTTCAGAAAGACCCAGTGTTACATATTTGGTTACTTATGTCCCATGACAATTTATGCTCCCGTAAACGCCGCGATTGTGGGTATTTTCAACATAATTTAAATTTTCGCTGCTTTTCGCTTACCCAACGTCCCTGTGTGTGCTCCTCACTCTCTAGGATTGACAACTAAAATACTTAAAGTTCCAAAAACGTACAATATATTCTTCGAAAGTTCTGGGTGGCTTAATAATCGGCCAACTGTTACTGTCCCCCCGCGATTGCGGATAGTTGTTTGATGTTTTTTGTTGAACCACATCTAATACCTTCCCCAAGGTTTTGCCCACCTTCCACTCACTTGAAGACATCACTAATAGTATATTTTAACAAATATTTCACTTTAAATAACACAACTTAATCGTCGAATATCCATATCTTTCCAGCCAGCGTCTCCATAGCAACTGAATTGTTTGTTCTCTTACGAGACAATTCACTCGTACCCAGTTTTATATTTCTATTTCATAACACACAGCCACTTTTATCCCAAGCAATTAATCAATCTTTCCCCCAAACGAGCTCATCTCCTTCTCGTCAGCTGCCACCTTTTTCAGCCCTTCCCGGAGGCCCTTCCGGCGGTCGCGTCGCGACGCGTCGCGCGCGTGCAAACGCCAGCGGAGGCCGTCGCGGAGTCGGCATCCGGGATGAGTGTCATCTGTCTCATTAGGGTGAAGCCGACGCGGCTAACGTCAAAAGGCTCGCTCCGGAAGAGGAAGAGGGCTTCAAACGGAGAGAAAAATGGCGGCCGCGACAGTGACGAGCGATTGGGGCCAATGATGCCTGCAGGACGAACATGCGAGGATATGCGCCGCTGTTACACGGGGTGCGCCGAATTCACCGGGCGAGTTGTGGAGCAGGAGCTGGAATTTTCTATCGGATAAGCTTGACTTGTGCCCTAAGAGCATTAAAGTGAAGACTGGCCCGGCAGAGATCGCTTAACGTAACATTTTACGAAGTTCCGTTACGAAATTTTAACCGATTAAGGATACATTTTTGACACAATAAAATATGAATAGCCTTAATATTACATATGGGTAATATATTGTGATAGAAAATGTCAAAATTATATCAGTTATTTGCAAATAGTCAAAAGTCGTTAACTACGAGTTGATTAAACACTTTTGGCTGCGCCTTTTTTATTAATTTGAGAAGGATTTTAGCTAAGAGCCTCTCGAAAGATACGAATGACCGGTGTAATAGTATTATTTTCCGAAGACTGACAAGAGGAAGTAGTTTATGACTTAAGCACAAGTAAGAATTACTGAATTTGCCATGAACAAAGCTACCGTAGGTAACGTAGTGTTACAGATAGTTTGTTCTCAACGAATCCTAAATCAAAAAGTACAGTAGCTTATCTTAATTGGTTTGGCACAAGTCTGCTAACTTCAGGCTCAATAAGTAAATCTCGTTAAACTTCTGATTGTGATTTTCCTATTCCTTCCTATCCCTTTAGCATTAATTTCTACAAAAAAAATTTTATAAAAAATTTAGAGGTGAAAAAAATGTCAGTTTGAGATCAAGGAGAATTCCTAATACTCATGTTCACGATATTTATATCTATATTTATATCAATCCAAAAATAACGACAGAAAAACTCAAGATGGTGGCACGAATTAGTATTATATAATTGCAATGAAAATGTGCTCCTTTCATTGTTTTACAATGATAAAATACAATAAAAAGGAAAAGTTCGAAAGTGTGTTCAGTATGGACGAAATAACTACTCGTCTGATTTCACTGCATTATTAAGTTTGTTCTTATTAGTGCCGGTATTCTTTACACAATTGTATTAAATACTCCAAAAGGCGAAGTGTTGTTTTTATACAGTTAATACAAGTACCTCTGCGTCCCCAAAGACCTATTTTGAACTGCCATCTCGGGATGGTTCTTTCAACTAGATCAAAGGGTTACTGGACACCTCTTTTTCTCTTCCCCTACACGATGTCGCACTCCAGCAAGGGCTAGGACGTGGGCAGAGGCCATGAAAACTGACACAGTGGTGGCATGTAATATTTCACGTGACGTAGCGAAAGCCCAGCAGAAGGAGCAAGCCTATGCGTCATGTATATCTTATTTCTCTCCCCCTCTCTCTCTCCCCTCTCTCTCTCCCCTCTCTCTCTCCCCATCTCTTTCTCCCTCTCTCTCTCCCTCTCTCCCCCTCTCTCTCCCTCTCTTTCTCCCTCTCTCTCCCTCCCTCTTCCCCTCCTCTCTCCCTCCCTCTCCCCTCCCTCTCTCCCTCTCTCTTCCCCCCCTCTCCTCTCTCCCCTACTTCCCCTCCCTCTCTCTCCTCATCCCCTCCCTCTCTCTCTCTCTCTCTCTCTCTCTCTCTCTCTCTCTCTCCCTCCTTATCTTTCGCTCTTTGTCTGGAAAGGACCAGTTGCAATAGGTGTTCTCCCATACGTGTGTTGACAGACTCTTGTTCTGTTCTATACTGTTCAGTGAGATTAACACCAAAACTTCTCTCCTCAGTGCTTATTTAATCCGGAATAGTTATATTTCCGATGAACACAAAAATTCATCAGGTTTTCCCCATGACATGTAGCACGATTCAGCTTGTAATTACTTGGTAAATTCTTGGGCACACTAAATTATTTTCTTTTAAAATACATAGTTAACAATGTTTTAAACGTACAGAAAAATATAGTAATCACGGCAATTATATAAATTAACGAAATATGTCACCTTCGCATTACTGAATGTGTGCTATGCTATTGAGCGCCTGCAAACGAAGACAATAGGCAACCTTTGTGGTAGCAAAGTAAAGGAATTGCATCTCCCAGGCCGGAAAGCAAGAATACGTTTCGGTTAGCTTGCTGCAGAATGCTCTCTCGATCACAATGAAGCTGAACGCATCCGCGTCTCATCAATCACTGATATTTATCTCTACACTTCTATTTTGACATTCGAAACCTCGTATTTTAGAGTTTGTTAGTTTTCCGATGTGTAGAGATATTCACAATCGTATTTTAACTCGCCATTAATTGTTTCCATATTTTATATGCTTTATTTTTTTAATAGACCCGTTTCAAATTAACAGAAAAATTATTATTGGTCTTTCTGTCTTATGTAAACCTTTTTGAAATATTGAACATGATAAACTGATAATGTGATTATTACGTATAAATTGTTGAAAATTAAATGAAATATGAAACATGACCTTTGGCTTCACTCAGTGCTGTTTGTTCCGTTGCAAACTTTGACACCTAAGCGTCTGTCTGTACTGGCAGACCAGCTCCTGACGGGGCCAGGCCTACTAGCGGCGTCTAGGACTTTAGGCCTTGGGTTCAAGGGCCAGTTGTACTAACTGTCGTTTGCAATTGCACCACCGGCCACTGGACATTATATCGAGTTCAAACGGTGGATCAAATTGAACACGAATTGTACAACTGGCACTGAGGGGTACGTGAGGTTAGCACATAGACATCTCTAAGCCGTATTCTGGTTTTCTCAACCTAAGAAGTGAGCTTTCTCATGATCACACAGGTGCTGGGACAACAGATACTGGGACATTCCACGGAAAGCGCCCACTATATTCTGACCAGACCGGGAATCAAACCTGGGTGCACGTCATGAAAAAGAGCACGCTGATCCTTGGAGCTACCGAAGGGTACTAAATATAAATAAAATAGAGAAACTGACAAAATGCCCATATCTCGAATTCTCTTAAGAAATAATATATATATATATATATATATATATATATATATATATATATATCACCTTGTTCACGAATTCGAATTTATAATACCCTTCCCGTTTCCTTACCTTCGAACTGAAGCTCCATACGCTGTACGGACTGTCGTAAGCCAGGACTGTTCAAATGCAATAAATCAGACCACAGCGCGTCCTCACCCGTGGGCTACTTGATTAATTAATTGATAGTGAATCCGGGCGCTTCAACTGTTAATGTAATTAGTCCCATAAGTGCAGTATATATTTTCCTCGGGGGAGGGGGGTGATCTTTCCTCCGCTGAATGGCGTGATCCAGCGGCAACCTACCGACGGCTAGCGGGGATTTCCCCAACCAGGTATCTCACCAGCGGGGCACAACCCCATCCGGGACAAGATCTAAGCTCCCGACCTCTCTCCCAGCACACTAACATAGTAGTGTATGTTAGTGTAAGAGGGTGTAAGTAAGGGGGTGAAGATAGGACAAAGAAGAGGAAGCAAATATCGCGCCCAGTACGGGGCTTCCCACTTAAGCATCTCTGCTCCCAAATTTCATTGGTGCTAATGGACATGAGTATCAATGAAAGGGAAAATTCCCCTCCTGCTTTCAAAGCAAAATTTTCACTTAATTTTTCTTCTTTTTCTTAAGAAATTGTTAGTAAAATTGTAAATCATAAGAAAAGTGTTGAGATGGATCTACTGAACTGGAAATGCACTGCATAGCATGACCTTTATTTAAGGTCTGATTTTGAAGAATAGATATCTTTTAGAATTTTCGATATTATATAGAGAGAATAAAATTGAAAAATGTTGAAGTTCACTCCAAAAGTTTTGAGAATGAGAACCAAGAGTTACTCAGCAGCAATGAAACTATTTCCATTGTTAGGTGGAACTGTTAGTAAGAATCTCGCGCAAGTTTGAACACGCTCGGGTAATTTATTAACTTAGATGAGCTATTTGTGTTCTATTAGTTGTTGTTTCTCTGCAATGGACCTAAAGAGAGAGCATTTCAGAGCTATGATTTTGAATGACTAATGTTGGCTTAGATAAGAAATCATGCTTCAAGAAATTGCAGCGTGCGTTTGGCAATGGTTGCCCTTCACAAGTCACTGTCTATCGATGTTTTGACGAATTCAAGAGGGGAAGGGACTCTCTGGAAAATGAAGACCGTTCTGGCAGGCCCATCGCAGCAACAACGGATGAAAATGTGCTGAAAGTGGAACATTTGCTGAGGGAAGACCCTCGTTGTACATATGCTCAGATTCACGAAGTTTTAAATATTGGATCAGCAGCAGTGAGACAGATCCTGAAAGAAAAGCTTCACGTTAGGAAGCTGTGCTGTCGCTGGATCCTTCACAATCTGTCAAATGAACAAAAAAAGGCGCGAGTGGATTGGTGTCGTGAGACCCTGGATAAGTTCAGAGGAGGAAGATCAAAAAACATTTTTAACATCGTGACGGGTGATGAAAGCTGAATTTATCAATTTGATCCAGAAATGAAACGGCAGTCATCAGTGTGGGTCTTCCCAGATGAAAATCCTCCAATGAAAGTAAGAAAACTCAGAAGCGTTGGCAAAATGATGATTTGTTCGTTCTTCTCTGCCAGTGGCCATATTGTTACAGTGCCACTCGAGGAACAAAAGACAGACACTGCAAGATGGAACACTACAATTTGCTTGCCCAGATTGCTTGAAGAGCTGAGTAATAACCGTCCAAAATCAGGTTTGCGTAGAATCCCGCTCCGCCATGACATCTCATGAGAGACAGCTAGAGCAACAACTGGATTTCTGACAGAATTAAGGGTTAAAACACTGTCTCAACCACCCTACAGTCCAGACCTGGCCCCGTGTGACTTTTTTCTTTTCCCTTATGTGAAAGAAAAACTTCGAGGTCATCGTTTCGAGTCAGTTCAGAGTGCAGTGACTGCATATGAAGAGCAGATTCGCAGTATCTCTAAAGAAGTGTGGCGATCGCCATTTGATAATTGGTTTAATCGGATGAAACGTTGCATAGAGTGTGGTGGAGAGTACTTCGAGAAGATGTGAAGGTAAGAACATGTTAACTCGATTTTAAATATAGTATTTTTGGAGTGACCCTCGTATTATTTGAAAATTGTCTATACTTAACAATACATTATGCGAAAACTACTCATATTTTCAAAAAACTGTACATGACCGTATCTTCAGATCTGTGAAAAAAATATTTCATAAAGTAAGAATATTTATTTTCAATTCTGTAGTTTAAGTATGCGACAAAAAATTGTGATCTTTTTGATATTTTCGAAACAAAGTTCAACGAAAATGAGGCGTTTTTTAAGCGGCCGTTCATCCATCCGAGAAAATACTGTAACCTGAAATTTAGAGCTATTTTAGAGAATTATTTGAAGATGTTGTTAAGGTTTAACGTAAAGTACCCCCAAAAATCAAAATATCCGTTTCAGATTCGCAGGGTCTAGAGTTCGGCCATGTAGTCCTGAGAAAATCATCTGTATAGAAAATCATCTGGATACTGTTTATTACAAACGGACGGACAGGCAGCCATTTTGCCGTAAATTTATGTTTCGGAATCAAGGGACCACGAAATGAGGACCTGACTACACAAAGAAGTACTTGGCTACATCTAGAAACAAAAATTATCTACATTTTTTTGGAATCACGAAATTACAATACGAGTCAATACTAGTAGTGCTGAAACCGCACGTACTTTCTCCCCCATATTTACACGCACAATAACGCAAAAAGTACTCAAATATTCGAAAACGTGTACCTGACATTATTTTAAAATATATCTTTAAGAGACACATAATTAAGAGAAAAATCACTATCGTTAATATTTTAGTCGAAGGAAGACTCTGAAAAACATTTTGAATTTTTGCAAATTTCAAAAAGTCAGTAATTCAACAAAATTTGATCAAAAGCAATGAAGCCGCTTTTTTGAAAAATTGAAAAATGTTCCAGGGGCTTCATGTAAAATTCTACCCAAAATTTAAATACAAGTTTCAAATTCAATGGGACGCAACATTAGCCACATCGATTAGGGAATATCTATTTTGGAGAAAAACTGCTGCACTGTTTAGTCTCTAGCGTTGTTCAAAGACGGACGGACCGACAAACAGACGTTTTGCAGTCATTCGATTTTTCGGTATTGAGGACTCACAAAACATGGATTCCTCTTCCTTTCTAGTCCGTAGCGAGAAAGTAAAAGTAAAGCACTGTAAGCTACCACGGCCAGATTCAAAATTTAGAAATATCATACAAGGAGAAAGTAACCACAATTTCTCACCACCCTTAATTATAATAGTTTTTTAATTACTCAAATTTATAATAATATATTGTCAAAATGCTCACACCACCATTGGTATTCTTCACGCCGACATTACAATAACCATGGGGATTTTTCTCATCTCACAACATTGTTCCTTTACCTACGCGGTGTATTTCGTGCCAAAGATATGTAGGTGCAAGTGATTTTTGCCGCCTGCGTGTAATTTGTCGCAGCCTCTTTCGGCCTCGATCCCTTCGCTTTTGTTCATCTTGCCTTATCTTCTTTTATTGGAGTCCCCTGATACCGAAAAAGTGTTGTTTATTTTTTCAGAACATCCGTCCGTCTGACTGTAAATACTACTAGTTCTTAATTACTTTTAACAGATCGTTGGGCAATAAATTGCAGTGAACGTTCGATATGTTTTGTAATTTCTTTGTGTGTTCTTTCTGACATATCGCGGTCCCTCTGTCTACGCCAATATCAAAGCCAAAGCCAATGTCTTGTTTCCTTTCTGAACGTACAACGTACAACGTAATTTTAAAGAAAAAACACGTTCCCAATAAGACTGGTATTTCTAAAGTTAGAAGTATATATTGCCAATGTCAGGATTATCTGATTAATTCACATATTAGCCTGACGATTTGGATAAATTTGTATGAATTACGATCAACGAATTGAATAATTTTAAAGGACGTTTTTAAAACTGACTCTCTTAACCTAAATAAAAATAATGTTATAATTCAAAAGTTTACGTCAAACTCCTACGATTTTTCACATTATTTAGAAATAAACGTTTCAAATTTACTATTCTTGTTTCATTTATATACATATTGATATAGTTATTTCATAATGTGTAAAAAACAAAATATAAATCACCTTAAATAATATTGCCCATTATTTTCATTTTCTACGGCACAACTGCAGTTTAATCAGGCACACTCCCGGTTTTGAAACACTTGCATTAAGCCTACAATGATTAAATTACGTATTTTTATCAAACTGTCTCAGTAGCATTCGCTTCATTTTGCCTCCACAATGCCACATACATTTCCTCCAATTCCAACTTCTCTAAAGCATTCCTACAATAGTGTGGCGAGGCACGCTACCGTATCCTTAATCATTACGAACGTCTCTTCGGCGTGTGAGGAGGTGGCGCGCTGCCACACGCCCCTTACTCAGGTGCTCGTTGAGTCGAAGCGACTATCGATTACTCGCGGAGCGCGCGGGAGACACGTGAGTTTCACGCGACGGCCACGCAAAGCTCGGCCAAGCGGAGAGTCGGAGAAAGTCAATTAAACTGGGTACGCAGGTTAGGCCTCCCCTGCAGGCGCCAGCCGCAACTTTGCCTTGTGCTAAAATCGGCAGTGGACGGAGCTGAGGAAAAATCGCGCGCAGCAAGGGCGCTTATGGCGCGACATACGACATGCAGGAAACGTTGACATTCGGCGCCGACCTAGTGTCGATGAAGGGAATTCCCCCAACCACGTATGTCATTTACGGGGCACCTCTGAGGCCGCGAGAGGTCTCCAGGCATGTGTGGTAGTGTAGTGTATTGTAGTATGGGTAAGGGGGTGAGGACACGACAAGGAAGAGGAAGGAAAGATCGCGCGCGGTCAATGGATTTGGCGGCGGCGGTGGTGTAACGGTTAGCGTACTGGACTGTTGTACCCAAGTTGGCGGGTTCAAACCCGATCGAAGCCGTGGATTTTTAAGGGCGAAAAAATCCTTCGTACGCCTTCCTTCGAAGGGGAAGTAAAGCCGACTGTCGCATGTAAAAGATCCTCAAGCCTAAATGACGACTCTGAGCTAAATTCAAATCGCCTGTTTCTCGCCCAAGAAATACCTCATTTCTCTGCTAGTTGGTGAAAGGAGCGTAGCGAAATTTGCGTGGTCAGACGGAAGAGCGGGCCTGATGGCCCGAGTCTCGCCACGTAAAATAAGGCATATTCAATTCAATTCAATTCAATTCAATTCAATGGATTATTTGTTACTGTACTGCTCCGACATTCGTTTGCAGTTGATCGGAGGAATCACGAAAATCTCCCGATCAGAGCAGCCCCCTCTAAAATTCTCCTCCGGGCAGCGACTGAATGCGACACAGCTGCCTAGTTGGTGTCAAAAATCGTCCTTACGACCTCTCGGCCAGAGGCACTGACCCAAGACTGATGAACTATTATTTGGATTTACTGGACCATACGTTTGATGATTTAAACGATTCTATATGAATAATGGTGATTTGCCTTTTCAACCTTACCACAATCAACATTTTTTTTTTTTTTGTCATTGAGCTTCAAACTAGTCCGCGAGCAGGCAATTTCTGCCTGTGCCGCCTGCGACAGGTAGTTCGCTTGTTTAGTATTGGAGAAAATCAGCTAGAACTAGTGGTGCATATTACGACATATTTCTTTGCATTATTTTAAACTTTCAAAAATACAAAGTTGAACAAAAATGAAGCCATTTTCATTTTATTATCGAACTATGGTCATTTCGAGAAAAAAATGTATCGGTTACTGAGAAAATAATTATTTATAAATTGCATATATTTCACACAAAGTACGCAAAATATACTGTTTTTTTAATGATAAATGATTTCAGTAACAATATTATAGATTAGCAATTTTAACTTTTGTTATTTACAAAAATACTTGTATTTTCCAAAATTTTCACGCGAAAACTTTTCGTATTTCGAAGAATTGTACAGGACCGTATTTCAAGATCAGCCTTTGAACAACAGATTTGATAGATCCCAAATCTATCTTCAAGACTGTAGTTGTAAGAAAAACTGAAAATTTTAGAAGTTTTGCCATTTTCGAAAACTTAGAGAGTTTAATGAAAATGACGCCTGAGCCGTATTATAAGTGTTCGATGCACTATCCAAAGAAACAATTTAACCCAATTTTTGGAACTTCGTGTTAAGTTCCTTTTTAAATCTTTTAATATAACTGTTTCAAATTTGCACGGTCTAATGTTGGGCCAGACGGACAAAGATTATCAGTTGTAGAGAAAATCGTGTGGACAGATTAGGCTGCAGCGTTTAGTACAGACGGACTGACAGACGTTTTGCCATTAACCTATTTTTGGTATCATGTTCCCATAAAACGTGAATTCCGACTACACGCTTTAAAAGAAGTAATTTACTACTTAAAGGAACTGTTTATCTACTTTTTCGACATCAGGGCACCACAATATGAGTTCTTCCGTCGAATTTTTGCCACTTTCTGCTGTAGGATAACAATACTTTTTCCTTTACTGCGAAAGTAGAGAGTAGGCAAGAAAGTAATGAGACGGGAATTTTCCTTTTCAACGTAATCGTTTCTGGTTTTCGTATTGATTGCCTTGTATTCATGATTTTTTTCTCAGAAAAATTCTTATCAGCATTAATAAGAGCCATAACTCATACTAATGATAATAATAATTTATATTATACTTAAACATTTACGATCAAAATATAAAGGATTAATTATTTTTTAGAAAACTAAATAAAATTCTTCTTCTCAGACTTCATGAATTGAAAAAAGATTTCAAAATATTTATATATAAATACAATATACATGTATATCTAATTCAATGATATAAATTTTTTTAACTAGCACATGTTCTTCTAGCATTTTCATAAATTTAATAATTCAGTTTGCGAATATTTAAACACATCTGAGCACGAAAGGCAGTTTCAATTACGAACAATTAATTAATCCCATACAAAATGTAATAAATCCTTTAAATTTAATTCCAAAATTATTCCCACTGCACTCCATCGTGTTGTGATTCTATGAACAATTTAACAGCAAAACAAATTAAATGTTTTTAAATATATTGAAAGTACTGAAATTCATGTTTTTGGCTACTGAATTTTAAGATAATTAAAAATTAAATAATGATTAATAGTAAATTAAAGTAAATTATTCAATTTTTATAGATGTGTTAGAAGAACTCTACACCGAAGTAAACTAGTGGTGCAACTTATGGCACAGAATTTACCGTATTCGTTTTCAATTTCCTTTAGTCTTGACAAATTATCCGGACTTACCACACACTTGCCAGATGCCATCTATCGCCCACAAAGTTCATTTCTTTTAATTTTCTCAATTTTTGGTTTCCTCATAGGAGAACGGAAATGTTATTTTTCAGGATATTAAAGAACAGTAAAACCTCATTCTAATTGGCAATTTTCTTTGACATCCTTAGACAAGTTTGTTATGAAAATGGAGTTTAAGCGCTACTGCTAATCACTACTCTTTTTCACATAAAACGTTAGAGTTTTCGCAAAACTTCATTAGAAGTCATTAACTCGCACATTAACTCACAAATACAATAGTGTTTACAAATTGGTGAAAATGTGAATATTAACAGCGTGCAAGATATTCCAAGAAATTCATTTTAAAAAACCTAAATTGATATTTACGTCATATTAAATAATACAATTAGTAATATCTCTGCAAAAAGTTGGAAGAAAAAATTGAAATATTTTGAAAAAAACGCGTTTGAGCGTTTCAGAAAATGCGAAAAGTTAAGCTAGTTTTCATAGAAAATGGTTGAGTTTTCGAGGAACTTTATGTGACATTATTTAAAGCATATGCTCTCATAAATATATTATTATGAACAAATCGCCGATAATATAAATATTAACGACGTGACCGATACATTCACAAATCAATAAATTACATTTTTGTAATTTAAAAACAAAACAAAAGAATAGAGAAATATAGCGTTTACGTCATCTCATAGAGTACATTAGCACAATCCCTACCAATAGTTTAAAAAAACTTGGATCCGTTTTGAACAAATCTTGTTTTTGTAATTTTTGAAAATTGCACATATTGCACACAATATTACGCGAAGACCAACAATCTTTTCAAAACAATTTACACGAGCTTAATGAAAGAACTCACAATGGAGAACAAATTTTATTTTAAGGAAAAATTTCTGTCTTGAAGTTTGTAGTTGTAGGAAGACACCGAAAAAAATTCATAGTTTTGAATATTCGGAAATTCAGAATGAACCGTGAAAATTAGACATATGCCACTCTTATAATCTACTTACTTTATTCTATTCTCACAATAAATTTAAAGAAAAAAATTGAAGAATTTTTTGATAAAATTTTTAAAATGTCCGGAATGCTTCATGTGAAGTACCCCCAAATTTTAAAGAATGTTTTTCCAAATCTTAAAGCTTCGACTCGAGCCAGATGGACACGTGTTTCTTCAATTTGATGAAAATCTTACGCATGGTTTATCTGCTAGTAGAGTTCACAGACGGTTAGACGGGGGTTTTGCCGTCAATTGATTTTTTGGTATGATAGACCCACAAGATAGGAATTCTGGCTACCTCACGAGGTAGAGAATTTTTCTTTATTTGGCAACTAGATTAATCCACTTTTTGTAGAAATGCACGGCAATGATATTTTTTCTGACAAAATCCACAGCTTTTCGCACAGCATTACATAACGTACCCTATAATACATGTATTACTTCGTATATACGTATGTATGCGAGAAAGTCAAAACAACTATTTTGAAAGAGACAGTTATATTTCCTTTTCACTTAAAATTCACAAGAGGAACATATACTATTATTCAAGATATGAAATTATAATTCAAAGAACAGTTGTTAATTTCAACCTCTTAATTTTACTTAACTATTTAAGAAAATACCTATTAGTCGCATTAGATTTTATTGCAAAACTGCAACCAGAAAATTAACGATTGGATATCGTATAATTTCAAGCAAAAAATCTCTAAATTAATGGATAGGTACCAATAAGTGTCTTCCAAAATACTGATTTGAAATAACAATGCATAGAAAAAAATAACCCAGGATCCTGCATGTACACTCATTTCATTATCAACGGTCATGCAAAGAGAATTTTGGAGCCCTTTTCCTCTACATAAAATTACACTTATGCATTTCTTTAATCAAACTGATTGTATTCCAGGAAGTTTATTGTCTTGTAATGTGTAGTAATTTCGCATGTATTTGGTTAATACGTAACATTTAAGCATTTTTCGATTTAATTTCTAAATATTTCTCGGGATTCCCGATAGTAGAAAGTGTGCACACAATCTGTTATTTTACGTGCGTATGATTTACAAGTTGTGATTGTTATTCCAAGACCAATAATTGAACTCATTTTTTCAGTCATTCACATAATTGGAAAATAAATATGATTTGGAACCCTTCGTATTTAATATAATTTCATTTTATTTCGCCATAACTCTGACTATAACAGTATTTACAAATAGTAATCATATGAATAATTTTCCGCAATTTATTTTCCTTTGTTATCATTTGTGGATGTGATAAAGAATAATTTGTATAATAATAATAATTTAAATAATAATTTCAATTTTATTATGATAAATAATAATTTATCATAATAAAAAGGTATCTATCTCACCAACAATTCAATTAATTAATTGTGGATGTGATTAGAAGCAACTAAAAATGGAGAAGTCTCGCCTCCTAAAAGTACAGTGAAAGAAGGGAGAAAAGGAACCGCAAAGACGGAGCCGACTTGTGGAGATGGCGCAGGCAGAGCATCTCACCGCCAGGCTGAGGCCGGCTCCCTCGCATCTCTGCGGAGTCTCCACCAGCAGCAACAGCAGCACCACCACCCCCAGCGCGGACTGCGTCAACTGCGTTTCCAGAGTCGGCTTCATGGCGGCGGCGGCGGCTGCCAGTGCGAAGGATCTCGGACGGCGCGGATCCTCCTCGTTTTATACGCAGCTGTGATACGGGCGGCGAGGGGCGCGGAGGGGGTAGGCGGAGGGGCGGCAGGAAGCCGCGGCAGAGCGGGCGGCAGAGCGGGCGACGGCGGCGGCGGCGGCGGTAGCGGCGGAACGCTGGGCGTGAAAAATCGCCCGATGGCTATCTCGCGCCAAAATGAACTGTCGGGGACAAGAAAAATACCCATAGGACATGGCTGGGCGGTAGGCTTCCGGGCGCGGCTAGGGGGGGG
>BOPP01000113.1:3934383-3995769 GCA_017312745.1 Gryllus bimaculatus
CCGCCACCCCCGCTAACGCCCCCCGCCCCCTCGATTCGCCGCGCCCTAACAGTTTCTCCGTCGCCCAACTGAATCTGCAGCCGCCATCGCCACCGTCGCCCTGCTCCGCCACAACCTCCTATTTCCTCACTACCTACTAGGGATGCGACATTGATGTCGAGTTTTTCAAAACATCGATGTATTAACACCGATATTTATTTAACATCGAGGTCTGAATAAAAAATTGCCATGATCACAATACTGTAAAAGTTAAATTCGCCCAAAATGACCTCCATGCCCTTTTATTTCCTTTTTCTACATTTTCATTTCACCCATTGAGAAATGGTTAACAAATACGCTATGGGCGTTGAGACCGCTCCTTCTAAAACTGTCAAAATACAATTTAATGCACAGGAATTTAATGTTAGAGATTACGATTTCATTCTAAAAACATTAGTGTTGAAAATTATTGACGGTTTTTAGTCGATGTATTTTCAACATCCATGTTTTCATTTTGATCATCGATGTTTTGTTATTGATGTCGCTTTACTATTACCTAGCGGCCACTGGCCCCGTCACTGTTCCTGGTTACCATCACTGACCCCGGACATTAGCCCTTGTCACTAACTTCGTCACGGACAACAACTAAGCGCCCGCCACAGCGTCTGTCACAGACTCCGCCACAGCCCCCTTCATTGCCATCGTCATAATCCCCATCACAGAGCCTTTCACAGAGCCCCAAAACAGTTCTCGTCACAGACCTCGTCATAATCATTACATTTCCCGTCTCAGTCCTCGTCACGCACCGCGTCACACTCCGCGTCCCATTCCCCGACACGGTCTGCCTCAGAGTCCCCGTCACGGAGCTCGTCATAGCCTCCACGGCAGTCCGCTTCACACTCCTGATCACAATCTTCATCGCAGTTTCGTCACATTCTTCGTCGCGGACCACCGTCACAGCTTCCATACCCTTCCCACCACCGCTGCCACCACCGCTCCCATCGACGCCCCCCCCCCCACCGCCTTCACCATTTCCCCCGTCACCGTTTCCACCGCAGCCTCCGCGATCAACCCTTTTGCCCGCGCCTGCTCTGCTTTCGCACCCCTTCATTGCCCTTCGGACCGCCCACGTTGTCGCCGCCCCCTGCTCTCCTTCACTGCCTCTCGGCGGAAACCTCACGTATCAGCCACCCCTTGCGTGTTTATCTTGCGAATCCATTCACGGTATTTAACCTCAGAGTAAACGCAGAGTTTTAGCATATCGTTTCATGACGATGCAAACTAGATAACTTACGCTGTCCTCCAATGCAAATTCACCGAAGTTCACCGGCTTTATCTGCAGCTCGCCCCACAGCTCAGTCTAGAAAACAAAAAGGGTCAAATGGCAATCTCTTCCCTCATTTCTGTCGAATAAACTGCAGGCAGGGGTATAATGTCTTTCATTAATATCAAGTGTTTGCAAGTACTTTTGTTGGCATTAAGTATTCATTAAAGCCCTTGGCCTTCAAATAATGTGGTCATTGCAAGTTTTTACTAGTCCCTACTCCACCCTATATCCGCCTCTCCTCTCACAATCTGTGGTAAATCTTTTCCCCTTCAGTGCTCGCTGCCTTTCAACAGATCACTGTTAACGTACGTTTCTCGAACTGTACTCTTGGGCATTAACTGATGTCACTGCAGTAATTTTGACCGGGAGGGGCTACGATTCAACTCTCTGGTGGCGGGATTTTCGAAACCAGCCAGACAGCTGTGTCGAGTCAAACGGGAGACCGGTCGGGGGCATAGATTCTCCCGGCTGGGGCGGTGCCCTGCTGGTGGGAGATACCTGGTTGGGGAAAATTGCGGCAACTCCTCCGCTTGAATTTTGTTATCCATATTCTTATGGACTCCTCACCTTTTAGCCCTTCATATCCCCAGTGTTTAATTTCGTTGGAAACCTACTCAATCACACATAATATAATATTTTGTGTACACGATACTTCAATAATTGTGTGTGAACCCACTTCAAAACACGTCGATCGACCTTGTTCAGCAGGTTCAAGCTGGGAAGTGAATTTCTTTATATTTTGATCGAAACGGCATTCCCGATCAAACCACTAACTTACTTCCCAATCCTATAAAGCTGGGGCTTACGACACGGCATGTTTTTCCATGGCACGCCCTTTCCAGGTGGCGCAGAGCCTCCCCCCTTCCCCTATCTTCCTCCAGCACTTCACTTCCCTCTCCCACGCCGATGCCAGGGGCAGCCCCTGCCCCCTGCCTCACCCCTCCACGCTCGTGCCACCGACCGCCACGTCAAAATGCCCCCCTCCCACCCACACAGACGCCCTCGCCTCGACCCCTCGTCCAGCGAGGTCCGCCCCCCCCCCCTCGCCCCCGCCGGCCGCTCGCCTGGGCGCAATATAATTCCGGTTGGGGCGCACCGCCACAGCGAATTTGCGCCCGACGCCGCCCGCCCGCCGCCCTCCTCCCACCCTCGCCCTCGCCCTTCCCGAGGACGCTGACAGCCCCAGGCGGGCGGGCGAGGGCGCTGGTCTCGAAGTTTAGAGCACGTCGACGTGTGCCGGTCGCAGTGCGGGGCCGGCAGCGGCGCGGGACGGAACTATGTTTCGGAGCAAGTGCGCGAAAAACTTGCTTGTGCTGACACCCCCGGCGTGCAGGCGATGCCCGCCAGAGTCCCTCACGCTCCTGAGCGGGTTGAGTGAACTGAATCCTAGCGCTCGAATGCAGGATTAATGGAGGCGTCGTTAAGCTGGAAGCTGGAGGTGCTTGCGCCGTCCGTCGGTAGCAGTCACTTGCTAATCTCGTAAGCGCTGCGCATCCTGCTGTATTAGGCTCGGCGTCGACTGTAAGACCAGCCGCTCCCTCCCGCGCCTTCGCCGCTGCCAACGTGGACGCGGCGGGTGTTGAGGACGTGCAACAGCAGTGCGGCAGGAAGGCAGAAAAGGAGGAAAGAGATGGACGGTCGGATGGATGAGTGGAGGGAGGGAGAGAGGACTGGTAGATGGGAGAGAGAGAGAGAGAGAGAGAGAGAGAGAGAGAGAACGAAGAGGAAGCAATGGAAGAAGAGATAGGGATAGGAAAGAGAGATGGAAAAATATAGTGAGAGGTAGAAGGAGGGAGTAAGAGATATAGAGGGAGATAATATTTAAAGATAAAGAAACCACATGAGTAATGATAGAGCGAGGAAGAGGAAAAGGGCAAGAAAACGAAGCACAAATTATGATTAATGGAGGTAAAAAGATGGGGAAAGAAAGGATTACAAAAAGGATGAAACGATAGGAGGAATGAAAGAGGAATATAGGGGAGGAGGAAGGGATTGAGGAAGAGAAATGTAAAGGAAAGAAGGGAGCGAGAGAGAATAACTGGGAGAGAGAGAGAGAGAGGGAGGGAGAGAGAGAGAGAATGAAGGAGAGAGGGAAGGAGGGGAAAAGAGGGAAGGAGGATGGAGAAATAAATGGAGGGAGGTATGAATGAGGAGGGAAAGGAGATAAGAGATCGAGGGATAGAGATGAGTAAAAGGAAACAGGAAGAGACCGAGGGGTGAAAGAAGAAAGAAAGAAAGAACAAGAGAGATCGCATGTGGTTGCGGTTGGACAACCGAGAAAGGGTTCTCAAGAACACGTGCGTGGTTGTTTTAAGCAGAAGTGGGGAAAAAAGCCCTCGTTAATTCAAGTGGAATTGTGAAATCGCGGAAGCGGACAGGCGTATTCAGCCATAAGTATTCAGCCATTCAGTATAAGCAGAAATGAAAATAGATTTTCATATTTTGATGTATGATTTTGGCATCGATACAGTGTACAGATTCATAAGTAGCGAGCGAGAGTCCCGTAAGTGCCGTGCACGCATGCTAGAATACTTGGCTCAGCAATCTCTTTCACAAGAGACATCACCATCCTGCGTCAAGTATTCTCAACTGGACAGGTATGCTATTTCGGCTGGTTACCCTCAATAGTTTTTATCGGAGAATCATGGAAATGTGCGAACCATGGTAATAACACAAGGAAAATATTTGTAATGAAAAGCAGAGGACAAGCATTCTGAATTGCTCAACGGCGTTACAGAATTCGAAACTTTGAAAATCAAACGTACGATTAACGGAATCTCTCGTTGAGTTGGGGTATGGACTTTTTATTAATCAAACAGATGGCAGGTAGATGGCTTCTGTTTGTATCAACATGCCACTAAAAAAGGAAAATATCGGTTGCGTCCAATAATAGTTAATAAACCTTCGAAGTTTTTCATATTTTAATGACCAAGGATGACATGTAAACAGCTACAGGGTTATTTTTTGCCCCAATTCATTAAAATTTAACAACAGTGATGGTTATATAAAATTAATTTTTTGCTAATTTTTTACACATACAAATTCAATCTCAACAAATACAATTTCATTTCGAGTCAATTTAAAACATGCACTATTTCAAATGCGTTTGGACGGTTTTCGGTTTTATTTTGTTTTCATTACCGTCCATCATCGTGAAAGTATACCCCTTCACAATGTTCTCTCTCGCCAACAACGGTCTGTTCATATTAATATATTTCTGAATGCCTTGTTTTTACTTTCTCGCCCTTATGAAGGTACGTCTCAAGAGGAGAAAGTTATGCAAAACTGTGGAAAAAGCGGCGAAATGTTTGCCAGAAAAACTCACTGCATAATCTAAACCACTACATAAAGATAATCACTTTGTGAAATTTGTAAGCGCCAAGAGTGAAATTGTACTGTCGGTGGAAAACCTAAAAAATGGTGTTTTCTGAACTAATACAAATTCTATGTAAAAAGCTCCAATAGAGCATCATATAAATTCTCGTAACTTCTTCCTATGCTTTCCTTTCATTCTGAGGTTGAATACTGTAAGTCATAAGTTATAAATACCCAAAATTTGTGTACCAGAAGCGCCAATAAAATTAAATCAAATTTGGAAACAAAGCTTAAATTTTATAATACAATAGTCATGGAAGATAGTGAAGCCAGAAATAAAACATGACAGAATGAGACGAGGATTCAAGTTCCTCTGATTAAAACTAGATAAATAATTACGAATCGGGCTGACGTGAAGACAATAACGATATTCAATGAAAATAATGGAACAGGAACTGAACAGCTTCAGGGGAGTTTTAATTGTTTCGCCCTTACGTTCGTACGAAGTGAACGTTTTCTAATCGTTCGCCGGAAAACGACGGTTTTTTTAGGCAGAACCTCTAATTGCTGGGCCTTGAAAATTGCAAAATTTTAACATTTAAAAATTACAAAATTGAAGATAAAGTTTTTTGTTTTGAACAAAATCTGTTCTAAAAATCAGCTTTTTAAAAAAGAGAACGTACCATTTAAAAAAAAGAAATATTTTTTTTCTGTAATGCACGCTTGAAATTAGCAATTTATAAAATAAAATTTCAAAAACAGCTCAAATTTTGTCTTCAAATTTCTTCCACAGATAGAACAAGTGAATCTTAAATGAATGTCTCAAATCTCATTTTCATTAAATTTTCCGAATTTTCGTTAATTATAAAAAATTCATTTTGATAAGAAAAACTTGAAGATAGAGATTCTTGTCTTAAACAAAATTTTTTCCTCAACCATGTATTGCCAAGCCATGTACATATTTTTAGAGAAAAAACACCATTTTTCGTGTAACTTCTGCTAGGAAGTAATGAAATATCAGATTTATCGCATGGGAACGGTTACGTTATAATATTGCAATTTCTGTTCTCACATCAAACATCATTTGAAAAATTCCAAACGCATTCGAACGAAGCGTGTCCCATCGCCACGAGGCAAATTCTCAGAGAAGAAAAATGGATCAAATGGATACGAAGAATAGTTTATTATTATAAAAATAGAACTTAGTATTTATGTTATTTTAAATATAATTTACTATTAAAAATCCCAATATTATTTCAATCCCCAATTCAATTTTTACTTTATTCTACAATTTGTATTCTCAGTGTAGTAATGTATTTTCTTTCAACTAATCCGAAAACCTTAATTAAAATAAGCTCAATTAGGTTTGAAAATTCTGATATATATATATATATATATATATATATATATATATATATATATATATATATATATATATATATATATAATAAGAAGGACGTTACATAAAGTTACCGTAGTTTCGCAACTTATTGGACATTACATAAAGATACCGTTTTTGCAAAAGTCGATATACTGAATCGCCGTTTGTTCTGGGTGGTCCATTTGTATATGAAATTATCATTGCTTTTCTGTATAATGTGCTGCAAATAGTATAACAGTTGATTTCTATTGCTGCGTGTTGCTTAGTGGTAAAGGACTACCGTTCCTGACGGGGGAAATAATTACAGAAATGCCCCGCAGGCGCTTCGTTTGAATTTGTTTCGACTTTTACAAATAATTTTTTAAGAGAGGACAGAAAGTTTAGTATAATAGTATTACATAACCGTTAGTAAAAATGCTAGAAAGTGTGTGCTGTTGTAGCACTTCTAGTTTCAATATTGTAATAAATGACCACTAGAAGGAAAGCCAATAGAAGGAAACCACACCACTTTTCTTGCGAGATTTGTGCCTAGGACGTTTAAAGAATAGGTGACAGAAACACATCAACTGAAATCCAATGACTGAAAGCAGAACTAGACTTTCTAGTCTGATTGCTTGGTTTGGCGTACCCTGCAATTTGCCATCACTTGCTCCTTGCGTCTATTCTTTCACGCGCGTGTTCGGTGACAAGCGGCAGACGGTAAGTAAGAGAGAAGAGAAAAGCAAACGATCGCGTGTGAGTTGGGAGGCATAACCAAAAGGGTAAGGTCTTAATAGCACTAACACGAACTGTAACTCAGTGTTGGAAAGAACAAAAGTTACTGTCAGTTCAGCAAGCATTCGAAGAATTTTAACCGTGGAATTGGTATAATTCTGCGAAAGGAATCAAAATGGAAATATTTTTCTTCTGTTTATAGTCAGTTATAATTAGAAATTTATCAAAAGATTCATTATTTTCAAAACTCATTTATATATAAGAATGTGAATATTTCCATTTGTTTTTTACAGTTGAAAGTACAATTACAGTAAAACATCATTAGTAGCTACTTCAAACTGAAAATTTAATAAATAAGAATTGGAGTCGCTTTCCAGTCGCTTCAAATATGCTTATGTCTTCTACTGACGACGTGTACATCGATTATCATTGCTTCAAGCAAGGAATGTATTCGTAAAGACGTATGCTGCTCGTCCATGTGTTTCACATAACGATTTTACAAATGTAGCCCAAGAATTTTGAAAAATCTACAAAAATGCTGATAACTTTGGACACTGCTGGTGGTTTTACCTTTTTTTCACTTAATTCTCCGGTCAAGCCAAAATAGTAGCTGACGTAACAAGGGCGCAAAACAGGTTATTCACGCACGAGTCGTCGACTTTTTCGTTCGAGCGTAGCGAGCATGACAGAGACGAGTGCGGGAATCACTTCGTGCCCGTGTTGCGTAAACAATTTTTAACACTCCGTGAGCGAAACGCCACAATGCGTCAAGAAAATGAATATAAATTAAATATCAAAACTATGACTAAAAATACCTTACTAGTATAAAATGTATAAATGAATTCCAGTCAATATCATAAAACTAATGTTTGTAAATAATAAAAAAGGCGTCATCACGACGAAAGACAATTGTAAATCGTTACAGATGTTTCGCTCATGCTTCGCGATGTTTCGCACACTGTGAAAAAATTAACTGTTTCGGACATGGGAAACAAACACGGCATGTTAAAAATTGACTTTTGGAGTCACTGACACAGCCACATTGGAACAAGACAGTTAATGGAGAATGATGACCTGCTCCGGAGATTTTATTGGTCACAACCCAAAACAGGTCGTGAGGCATAATACGCTGCAGCATTTACAGTTGCTCACTTTTCCCCCAAATCAGCACAAAATGTTACTCTGGCAGTCCCAGAAAATGAAAGAAATCCTCCATGCAGAAAGGTTTTCTTTATTTTGGTGTAGTTATTTATAAATTTGAAAGTGTCATGCATGCGCCAATACGCATAGATATAGGTGTGGTGGAATCTGGTGATATTCCAGACGATGCCGCGTTCCTTTAATTTGTGCCAGCTGTAGCAGAAAGCGCGTTCTCATACCCCTCTCAACAACAGGGCTCGAGAGAAATGGGTCAGGGCATCATCTGATAGCACTGCACTCCTAGGTTCGAGTCCCGACTCTAGCAAGATTTTCGACAATGGCTAGTCAGCTAGGCCGAGTCGCTTCTGGATGAAAATTCTGGTGGTCGGCTGCTCTGATCGGTAGTTTTCCGTGGAATCAACATCAGGCTAATGCTGGAGCAGTACCCTAACAAACGGACCACGCGCGATCTTTCCTTCTTCTTTGTCTTATTCCTGCTCCTTACGAACACTCACTCACACTAACATGTACTACACTACCACACATGTGTATGCGTGTGTTTTATCCTAAGGAAAGGACAGAGGCAGGTCCTTCAAAGTAAATACTTCGAAGTCCTTAGAAATTTAGGAGATCCTGTAAATGTATGGCAACAAACGCAGAGTAAGAATTGAAAAAGTTACGAAAACAGATTTCTAATGCATCATCATCTGAGTAATATTCTGGATCAGGTGACTGCGTACGCTGAAGAAAGCATTTCGACAATGCGAAGAACAAAGTCTAATAATCCCCTAAATTCCAGTTATCCTCAAAATTCTCCAGAAATATTACACACATGGAGACCAATTTACCATTATCTGTGTAATTAGGTAAGGAGGTTTGATTGATTTTCGAGAGGTAGGCATTTATTAAAAAACTCAATTGGCTGATATTCCAACTAATATTGCCACTCCGCCTGCATTGATCCAAGTCAGCTTTTAAGAAAAGTTGCACGATAATACAAAACGGTTAAAAAATTATGTGGGATGCATATTCGAAATCATCAAATATAACAGAAAACGTGGATCACAAAGCGAACGAAAGAACGAATTGTATGATCTACAAAATTCATTAAGAGGTTCGATATAGAACGTGCACCTTCGTTTCTTTTTTTAACTCAAATTTCTCTCAGTCGCCCACGAAGCGCGAGCAAGGAGCTGCTAAATCATACATAACACAATCGTCACGCCCTGGCACTTCTCCCCACAGAACCTCCGAATTTTCTCTCAATACACCGATATTGCGGAGCGGCAAATAAAAAAAGCTCCTCTGGCAACACCGCGCCGCGGGCGAGGCGCGGTGAGGGCGGGATGGGGGCGGGGCCGCCTTGTGGACGATGGATGCGAGGGCGGGTCGGGGCTGCGAGGACAGCACTCGGCGACAGCGCCACGCCGCCCCGGGGATTTTTCAAAACGCCACCCTCTCCCCTACCCTCACTCAACCCTCTCGCCCCTTCTATTCCCTTCCGCCTCCGCCGCTGCTGCCTTGCCGTTGCACAGTGTGAGAAATCCGCCAACTGCGAGGTCCAAAATCAATTTCGAAATATGATTGTGTGGATAAGGGTACTTTCTGAGCGTAGGCAAGAGGTAAGCTTTTTTCTGATGTCCTTCGCATTCCACTCTGGCATGTACTTTTTTATGGTTTAACTGATGTAATGAACAAAATTAATACACTTAATTGAAAACTAACTTGAGGATCAAATAGTAGAAATTTGAGGTTTCTCTATTTTCAAATTTTCAAATTAATTTTATTTTTTCAAATGATTCAAGCGTTTCGTCCTGAATTGTTAACATCTTTGTATTATATTTTATTTAAAGGTGAACATTTTAACATATAAATGACCATAAATGTTGTGGGCCTATGTTTGCATATTCATGCATACATACATACAGTATATGTATGTATATGATCATTACTAGTTTCCAATGCGTCCAGAAATTGAAAGAAAGCAATTCTATCTCCGTTCATTTGAGATGTCCCTATGGGTTGAATATCGAATTGCAGGAACTCGGGAAAAGTCCAAAGACAATTAATCAATTTTGATATTGACTGAAAAATGCAAATATTTGATTGTGTTATTCCGCCTTATCTCAACTGCACGTACCAACTGTATTCTCATACTCACTGCTTTCGACACAGCTTATGTCGTATGACAGGTCATATGACAAGTCCCCCAGAAGAGAGGTTAGAGGCTGCTCGCCATAACCCATTAACTACCATGGTCCCCAATTACGGATCTCAGACCTTTTTCATTGTTATGTAATAGTTTGTTCTTTAATTTGTGAATTATATTTCTTACATAGACAAACTCATACTAAACGAAATATATAAACAAGTTTTTCATTCTGTATTTATCCTTGGTAAAGCTTAATTTTTTGGGGTGTAGCCCACATTAGAGGATTTAAAGTTGCCGCCTAAGCTATAAGGCGCTAACAATAGATGACGACCCGCGGCAAAATACCAAAATAAACTAAATTGCTTGAAAAAATTATTAAGCAATAACCAGGCCCAGAAGGGAAAACGGGTAGCCGGAAAGAGGTGAATTTGCGTAAGCTGACATTACAAGGATTTCAGAGAACTGTTTCATTAACACATTATCGCATTTCTTTACATAATAATGATGAATATTGTTGATTGACTTGTCAATTTTATTAACTTGTCAAAATTAGGAAGTTAACAATTGTTTTCTGGAGTGGAACCCTTTATAACACCCTTGGTGCATACATAACTATTATGTCATGTTCGTTTATTTAAGGTTGAATATCCGAGAAGTGTTGGAGTATTTTCGGCCCTTCGGCTGGGCGGGTGGCACTGTGCGGGCTCCTCGATGGGGGGGGGGTCCGCAGGCGGGGCGCGGGGGGGGGGGCACGGGAGGGGGCGGGGCGGGGCGTCGACGAGCGGAGAGGCGCGGGACAGAGAGAAAGATTTTCGCGGCGTGATTGACAGGAAATTGTCCCTCGATACGTCGGCAGCGGTCTGGTTAGGATTAGCCTTTGGGAATTCAAATCTCTGTGCGCTGATATTGGTAAATGACACGCGTAAAAGATTTGTTTGAGCTGGCGGAGGTTGTTTCCGCGTCGACGTAGAATATTCCCTAGCCCCCAAAAAAATTGGAAAGAAAGAAAAATGTGGGACACCTATTTTTATTGTACTTCCTCTGATATGTAGTACAGAAAAAATGTGGTTGCGTGAAAATCGATTTGGAGCTCTAGACTGAAATGCGCGGTTTGGAGAGTCACTAAGATAAAACGGATTTTTTACGATTCTATCGTACAATATCTGCAATGTTCTCTTCCTCCCCAGGAGAATAATTCTTGACATTTTAATTGAAAGTTGGTATTTTGTTTATTCTCACTCTTGCGTTCCGTTTTGCGTCAGATCCTTTTCTATCATTTTAATTTTCGAGAGTGCTTAGCAAAAATTATAATTTCGTTGTCGTTTTACAAAATTAATCCTGTTTTATTTAATTGAAAAACTCAAATTATTTTATCAAATCTCTGAAATTTAAGAACACTAGCCAAACCCGTGCGGTTACATTGCACAGAAGGAAGTGGTGTAGAAAAAAACGCGATAAAAATTCTGCATGTCCATGAACATACGTTATGTTTTATGTTTACCAAGATTTTTACACATATATTAACGGATATTGTTTTGGCTTATTACAGCAAATCCTGGTATCAATCTTACCTTAACGTATGTAGCAAAATGTATGAAATATAATTTCCAAATAACTCGTAACGCCTCTTAATGTATTGATAATGAAAATACCACTATTTCAATTTTATAACGTCTTAATTTAGTTTAAGAGACTTCTTTGTACTGCTTTTCGCGCGTGTAGTGTAGTTGGGTCATCACTCTTTAGTATCCAACAGTAATCTGCAAGAATGTTTTTATTCCATTTGCCTTGATAATTGCGCTCCAATCCCTTTAGATCGTGGCGAAATCGTTCTCCTTGCTCTTCGCTCATGATTCATAGATTCTCCAAGTAATAATCCAGATGTGAATGTAACGTACGCGATTTTAAGCTCATTTTGTAACCTAAATCTTGGAAGAAATAAGCATTCTATTCACATTTGTTTGTAGTGTGAATCTCTTCTGTTATCAAGAAAGGTTTTCACCACATCTCGAAATGATTTACATGCCAATTGTTCTGCAGCGGACATAACATCTTCAAAAGTAGCATCAGATTGAAGTTTTTTTTATATCTGGACCTCTGAAGATACCCTCTACGATTTTGACATTACTAATGTCACAGAATCGATGGAACAGGTACTGAAAGCATTCACCTTCATTCTTTGGAGCTTTAGCAAAATCCCGCGTAAGTCCAAGTTTGATATGAAGCGGTGTGACGGTCCATTCGGACGCCCTACGACGATTTCTAAGAAGTTGCACGAAGATAACTAAAAACTGACTCTGTAATAAAAAGAGAAACAGTCAAAGGTGCAAAGGTGGAAGTACAAAGTGCTTATTTCTAAAAAACCAAGAAACTACGCTGGTAGCAGGCCTGGGAAGAATAAATAAATGAACAAAGAACCGTTCAGGAAGGACACTCGAATTATGGGTTATTGTAAAATAATGGAAATATTTTATTAAATGAATGAATGTTCGTATGTTTTGGAAAGACAAGTAAAGAATATAAGAAATGGGCGATTAAACACACGTTTTGACAATAAAATATCAGGAATTTGTAAAAAGGGGAGGTCATTTAAATTTATTGTTTGAAGTTTAATTAGAAAGTAGTACAATGAAGAATTTAATTGTGGAGACCAAAAGACAACTAAAATTGGAATATAAAAATGTACAGCGAGTTTGACAGAAGAGATGAGCTGTCCTTTGTTTGAAACTGCGCGGTGAGGAGGAAAAGTACAACAATGCATATAGACAAACGGGTTGGCGATCTGGTAATGCTGACATTGTGGCATTAGTGAAATCTGGAGTTTTGCATGTAAAAGTCGGTTGGAAGGTGGTAGGATGTCGTAGAGTGGTGTTCCAAACTAAGGAATATACTCAGCGAGTGTTTCGATTTGGAGTTTGAAAAGAAAAGGATGGTACCCGCGACGTGAAGGCGCAAATGATCGCAGTGGCGGAGACAGCACCAATTTTACGGGGTCCAGCAATCATGAAGGTGACACAATTTTACAACAATCTTATAACAAGGACAAGATTGTAACCAAGTAATTATTAGTAATGGTCATTAGAGTGTTTTTTTATTTTCAAAACGAGTGCACTCACGAGACTAAATGCAAGTAAAAAATGTATGAATGAGTGAGTGTTATTGAAATTGGTTTCTTCAAGATATATCATTGTATTTAAAGGGTAAAATTTATGTGTTATGTTAAGTTTTGGTAATATAGGAAGCTATTGTATATACGGTGGAGTGCAGAATTCGCCATGTATCATTTTTAATTCTGGTGTTTGCCAATAAATAATTGCTGATCACATTGATGGCATTGTTAAAATGTATGTATGTATCAGCATGTAACATAAACCCAATGATAGGGAAAGAACATAGAGAGCTAGCTTCGCATATCATTGTGATAATATTTCGGTTTCCTGCACAGGGGTGACTTCGCGAATTCACACCAAATTTATAAATTTGTACTGTATGAGCGTAAACTTGGCGTAACGTAATAAATTGTTATTAGTTTACAAATTTTCACACGCTTAAGTGTAGTGTGAAACAGAAAAGAGGTTAATTAGTAGAAATTTTAAATCACAAGTTTATGATCTATTACAGGAGGTAACAGTGTATGACGGACTTGTCAAGAAGCTTTTATGTTTTCGAGCTCAATCCACAATGCGCTGTCTACGTGGCCATTATTTTTGGGTTCAGTTGTATAATCTTGATCGACTGTCTCACTCACACAGAAAGCAGGGGTACTTTGTGTAGCCTCCGTGTAAAACCTATCAGAATACCTATGACTTTAAAATCACCACAGACTCTCCACTTGTGTTCCTGGTACTTCAGTTTACACAACATCATCTCAGGATCTCCATGTTCTAGCATAATACCAGAATGAGCAATGGGAATGGATGAGATTTCGTTTTCATTATGAAGGACGCACTTCAAATTACGCTTGCAGGCATAGATAGTCTACGTTGTATAGGGTCGTTCTGTGGTAATCCTAGTTTCAGCATAGTCTCCTGAATGTTGTAGTAACCAAAGTTCCCGTTCAGAAAAGAAGTGTATGTAAAGTCTTGTTCGCAACATCTGCTCCGATAGTATATTGTTCCTGGTGCCAACATTTTCCTTTCGAAAAACGGAGACCCCAGGATCTCGGCAGATTCCTTTTTAAGACCAAGATCTTAAACAAAATAAATTAATGCATTTTACTTGAAAAGTTTAGGTTCCTTTTTAAAGTCTTCAAGGGAGAAATTATAATCAGAGGAACGATCGGTCATTTCTTCACCACATTCAGATTCAGAGGGGGACAAGTCTTGTAAATTTTTCGGATGCTGTATGAAAGGTTCATCAGAACCTCGAAGAAACGGTAAAATTGTAAACAGAATAGTGTTTGGATACACAATAATTCTTTTGTTCTTGCTGTTAAATCCCTTCACAATCACAGAACAGAAGTAGCAGTGCTGTAGTCTGAAGGTTCTCGTCACACACTTGGAATTCCGGATGAAAACGCTGTCCTCTCACCGTCGTAACTACTCTAACACGTTCTACAAGCCCTATGTGGTTCCTAAGGCTTGTACAACATGTTAGAGTAGTTACGACGGTGTGATACCAGTAGACGTAGTAGGCCTTTCTCATGAACCCGGTTATTTTGCGCTGCTTTCTTATTGGCACAAAACCTCCACACACATAGCAGAATGTATCTGGATTGTTCTAGCAACCACGATGTGGCATGTTGATCTAGAAAAATATAATATTTTTTTAATAAAATACGTGTTAAACACCTGTTATAGACTAAGCAGATTACACAGTGTTGCCAGATAGCCGCGGGACAGTAATAACTTTATCTCAAAATCGTAATAAAAACAAATCCTCCTGCAACAACGTAATAAGTGCATTGGTGTGTCAATGTGATAAAAACGTAACATAATATTTTAAAGAAAACGTGACGTGATGTAGGAAAAATAACGTCAGATCTTGGTTCAGGGTGCAAAGGTAATCCTAAAAAGCAATATAAGATGACGGCAATGAAATCATCGCAGGTCAGGATAATCAGAAAACTCCGGATATTTCCGGAGATATAACAAAAAAGATTCATAAGAAAGTACATTGAATACTTACAATTTTGATTGTCAAACAATCGATGGAACATTCAACATCATGCAAAATCCAAATCTCTTCTATCTCCCGCAAATTTGCTAAGTTACGTATGACGCCGCCTTTCCGTTTCCATTCTAGCCGCGCATTTCAAACAACGCAAATTTCGTAGCTTTTTATTAACAAAGGAAAGACGTCATCTATTCAATACATAGTGACCTCCGCTCCTAATTTTCTCTCTCTCTCCTCTCTCTCTCTCTCTCTCTCTCTCTCTCTCTCTCTCTCTCTCTCTCCTCTTTCTCCCCTCTCTCTCTCTTCTCTATCTCTCTGTATATCTGTCTCTGTATCTCTCATTATCTCTCTCTATATTTCTATCTTTTTCTATCTCTCTCTATCTTTCATTATCTCTCTAGCTATCTTTAGCTCTCATTATCTCTCTTTATTTCTCTCTATCTCTCTCTCTCTTTATCTCTCTCTATCTCTTCCTTTATCTCTCTCTATCAATCTATCTATCTATATCTCTCTCTATCTCTATCTCTTTCTATATTCCTCTCTATCTCTCTCTAACTCTCTTTAGCTTCCTCTATCTCTCTCCAAATCTCTCTAACTCTCTCTCTATCTCTCTCTCCCTCTCCCTCTCTGTCTCTTTCTCTTTTAATTCACTAGTTTAAAATCGTTCACTGGCAACCGCATAGGAGGGACATAAAAATCGTTCTTCTTAATGAATATGATACTGGATTTTACAAAGTTTTTTTTTTTCATATTCACAATGTCCAAAAAAGTAAAAGTATCATAGTAGTGAAATAGTATATTCTCACATTCAGTATCATGATGATAATCATGTCATGATAATACTAATTATGTGAAATTTGTGTTCAAAAAGTAATTTTAAAATAAAGCGGTGAATAAAGATGTCACATGCACATCAAAGCCGTTTCAGAAGGTATAGATTAGGAGGTCTAAATTATTTAAATGAATACAGTTTCTTTTTTCAAAATGTGAATAAGCCTAAACAGCCAATCAGTCGTAGTAGTTATTTTTCAGATTTTGCCTTGCAAGTGCCCAGTTTTGGGAGCTCCTTTATTTAATCTTAATTTTTGCTAATATATCTTTTTTTAATTTTTGCTTGCTTAATTTTCGTTTAATTAATTTAATCAATAGTAAATGGTAAGCCACACACAACTACATTACTAATTTACGTGTGTTATTTATAAACGAGAATCGACAAATCGCAGTACCGCGGTCGGACGAAAGGTCAAATGCTCGAGCGAGCAAACTTATGTTGATGAGTTCAGCGAAGACAGACAAATACAATGTATTATACGATCCGATTGCTGACATCTGCGAAGATAGACCCGAACGATAGTGCACATTAAAAGGAAAGTTTCTATAAATGTAACTGATTTCAGCAAGGGCCAGCAAGTGCTGCGAGAATTTCGAGATGGCTCTTTTTTGAACGCGTTCTGGGTTCAAGGGATTTTTGTGTTTCTTTTAGAGAGACTACTTTTCCCTTCCATTCTTTTTCTTTTTCGTACTTTATTCTTTTTCATTTCTTTTGCATTATTATGTATTTTACGGGGCTCCGGGGCGGTCACAACATCCACGCCGTGCTCAATCCGCGCCTGCTTACAATGTTCAATTTCAATATTATACAATCCACTCTCTTTCAGCTACCATCAAAAACCAAAGTATTTCGATTCCTAATTATATTTAACTTCCTGAATATACAAGGTGATCGATATGCGTACCGGAATAAAATTCAGATCGGGGTATTTCAAATAAAAACCAAATCATCACAATGTTTATTTGACCAATTATTTGTACTGCAATTATTCCAGAAGGGGATATCCGGAGAGTTAAACAAACGAGCTTAAATGAAATTTTTATCATGTTATATGTCTCAACAAAAGAAGAGTCAAACATTTAATGCGCATTTAACAACCATTTTTCAGTAATTGAGTGCGAAAACCCTTTTCTGTGGAGCATTTTACCAGTCGCGTGATATATTCATTGTGCATGTGCATGGATCTGTGTGTTTATGCGTATGCATAGCTGATTAATACACACACTCTCGTATAAAGTATATACAAACACAGTGGCAGAGAAAAAGACAACGTTTGCGTGGCATTTCACCCGGCTATTTCGCGCACAAAGCAGCACAATGCCGAATTTAACCCTGGTAACAACCTTATGCCCACGCGCCCGCTGAAATGGCCGTAGATGCAGCCTCTGTCCGCCCCCGCCCCCCCTCGCCACACCGACCAACTTTTTACACCCCGTTACGGGCGGGTGAAGAAACGAACAGGGAGAACGGAGCACGTGGATAAAAGGTCACGTGACAGGCCAACTGCTAGAAGAGAGAAAGGGACAATGAGACAAAGAGAAAGCGATATTTCTATGGAGTGTGGTTGGTTGGTTATTAGTGATTGCGGGCGCGTCAACTGCTAAGGCCATTAGTCCCGTAAGTGTGGTGCATGTTCCCTCTCATAAGGTGGCGGTCTTTCTCCGCTGGAGGGCGACATCCGGCGCCGATCTACTGTCGGCTATCGGGGTTTTCCTCAACCAGAAATTTCTATGGAGGTTTGGAAATAAACGGAGAGAAAAAGAGCCAGCATGTGAGTATCATCGTTTATGACTTTTATGATTAGAGCCTGTCTTAACCGTAAATGATATTTTCGAGGTCTGACCATAAACACGCTGCAAGCGTACTTCAGAATTTGACAATACAAATAAACAGTTTTACATACATAACAGTTTTACATTTAAAGCAACGCAGTGAATATTGGAGTAGTTCTTCAAAAACAAAATGGCGATCTTCGTAGTTGCCTCGTGCCTGAAAAGTCGAATGCCCCGGGGCATGGATGTTTGTGTGTCCGTTTAACGGTACATTATGAAGCGAATAGAGAATAAAAGGGAGAAAACACGACAAATAGGACTCGCTATATATATATATATATATATATATATATATATATATATATATATATATATATATATATATTGGGATGATTTTCTCACCTTGTGATCCTTGTCAAGGTTGCATGGTTCGCTACTTTTTTGGGGGTGGCTCAAGGAATCAACTGCAGTGCCTCTGACAGGGAAGCCATAGAGTCGAGTTCCAACAGTGGTATGATATTCGCCACTAACTCATCAGCTAGTTCGAATTCAGACGCTGTCTGGAGGAGAATTCTTGAGGTCGGCTGCTCTGACCGGTAGTTTATTGTGGTTTCTCTGATCAACACCAGATGAATGACGGAGCTGTAGCCTATCAAACGGGATCTTTCTTTCCTCTTCCTTGTCCTATCCGTACCCTCATACAATCACTTACACTACTACATATGCCGGAAGACTGATTGGAATCTTAGGACTTTCCCCGGCTGGGGCGGTGACACTCCGATAGGAGATACTTGGTTGGGAAAACCCCTACTAGCCGACGGTAGGTCGGCGTCCGACCTCGCCATCCAGCGGGGAAGATCACTGCCACCTCCCAAGGAAAAACATGCACTACACTGACGAGACTAATGACCTCAGTAGTTGAAGCGCCCCGAATTACTAACAACCAACCAGCCAATCGGTGTGTTCCCTTACCACACCTCGACTGGAAAAAATTTAACACTAACATCCATAAAATGTGTGTACTATGGTGCTAAATGGATGTAGCATTGGTTCTTAAATAATCGTTCGTAAATATTTTCTTCGATTATTTCGCGATCCCCCATTGACCGCCAACTCAGAATTCTTCGGTTTCGGGAATGACATTGGTATGCGACTATACAAAATGGTATTCAATTAAAACTAAATGAAAATTATACACATCACTAAAGAAAAGAATTGAAGAAAAATTCTAGTTATCGTAGATTGATATTAATTAAGATGAGTAGCCGCTTTAAATTCAGTGTATTTTGATCACAAATCAATAAATGAATATATCTACATTAGTTAATTGAAAAAGCTAATAAGCCCATCAAACATATTAAATATATATATATATATATATATATATATATATATATATATATATATATAATTTTAAGAATATTACAAGTAAAATAGCTTCATACCAATTTGTGAGGCCGAAACTTGAAACATAGTTTACATTCATGTAAATACAATGTATATTTCACCCATTACTACATTTTCAAGATATATTTATATTTCATTATAACTCTAACCGAAGACACCATTTCAGTGTTTGCTGTTTTGTTGTCAAGTATTTATAAATGAAATGTAATAATTGATATCTGGTGTCTTTTTTTACACTAGTGAATTAATAGTAAAATTATAGTAATTAATGAAACGATTGGATAAAGAGGAGTACAATTGCAAGAGAGGTATGTTTAAGAAAACAAGTGACGAAAGGAACGAGTTTTCTTATTTACCAGGGGTGCAATTATACCTATTTATCTACAAGTTACTTTCAATATTCTTTCGTTTCCATTTTAATAAATTTTAATTTTGACAAATTCAAGCACATCTTCAAGCACAAATTCAAGCACATTTCACGCATACGTTTAATGGCATCGTATTGTTTCTGAAAAAGCCCTATTTTAATAGGCTATGCATTGTAAACTCCAGAATCAGTTTCGAGAGGAAATCAGAACTTTGTATGAATACTATAATGAATTTCAGGATAAAGAAATGTGTCAAATGAACTTATTACGGCTGAAATATTAGAAGAAGCTGAAAAAAACTTTAAAACATTACTTCTAGAAAAAATTAAAATAAGTATGAGAGAGAATACAATACGTATAAACATTGGAAAGTGAAAAAATTCGCTTCTGTCCACGTTTTGCTAGCATACATGTAAGAAGCGGTAAACACAACTGACAACATATATTTTTTTTACATTTGTAACGCTAAGACCAAATGTTTTTATGTAAAACATTTAATTTATTCATGGTAAGTATTTTATAATGTACTTAACGTACGCCACTTCACCAATTTAATTAGACTCATTCATTGTTTATATGTAGTTAATGTAGGTACATAATGTGTGATGTATATTTTTGTTCATATTTCATGGCTGACTGGAAATGCATTGGCCACGTCTGTGATATGGTGTCTTATTTAAACCATTTTGATTTTTTTTAAATTCTGGATGGTACTTCTGGAGTTTTAATTGCAGGGTGAAATTTTAATTGCACGCATGCTATTAACGTAGAGATAATCAACGATTTTTCAAGAAATTAATGAGCATATTTATTTAACTAAACGAAAAAATATTTGAATTTACACATGAATAAATGTATTGTCTATATTGTCAGAGGCAGAGATAAATGACAGCCATAGGGGATAAAATAATGTATGGCCCTCGAATGTGAATGATTGAAAATTGTGCTCGTGAAAATAGCCCCTCAACTCCTAACGTCGTCGCTTCGGGGGACAAACTTCCACTCGCGAAAAAAAATTTGTTCTGTTTTGTTTTATCGAAGGTTACTGTAATAAATTGTTCATTTATGGATTTTGAGACATAGATAAATGTTCAGAATTTAAAATTTCAGATTTAAACTTAAACATAATGTTAAGAAATTACAAGAAATTGATAAACGTTTGACACATCATTTCATTTTGTTAGTATTAGTGTACTGTAGTGTAATTAGTGTAATATATTTCATAGATCAGTACAATTCCTAGATCAGGAGAAATAGAAACACTTTTTTTGTAAAAGTCATTCATTTTTCTGTTCATAATGCTTTCATTCGAGTTACTAATTTCTTTTAATTTTACGCTATGAGTTTAATGAGTGAAAATACATGCACATGCGTTTCATATTGAGTTCGTACTAGAACTTTACTCGGAGCTGTATTTGCAACTGAAATTTGAAAAAATTAATAGTGAAAATTAATGAATAATTGAAAACAAAATGTCTAGAAATATCTTATGAAATTATTGACAATTGCACAGGTAAACATAAAATGTAGTAACAATTAACTCTGGGATTCTATGTATTTTTAAACGTAGCTCTTTCTTAAACAAATATAAAATAAAGAATTTGTAGTAATACATAATTTAGCAAATATTCCTGGCATTGTGCTTGTATTTATGTTTGTTTCTTTAGATGACGTCAGTGTACATATTCTGACATTTCTATTTTGCATTAATAATCATGAATTACAATTAATCAACAATATAGATATTAAACACAATATCACATGAAAAGGTAAGCACTGAATGCGGTGGTTTCGGTCATTTTTTTCTCAAAAATTAGAACTCTCAAATATCTCCATAATACATCCGAGGTCTGTCCATGCCAGAACACTCGCTTCGTCAAATGTCCGCTTGCCTCTTGCTGTCTCACAATAACGGCTCTGTGCCCTATTAGTTATTTAAATTTTCGAAATAAGTTCCTCAAATTGATGTTGCTTTTCTACAGTTCCTTCTCCACTTTCACTGTTGTTCCTAAAAGACAAACGATTCTTCCTTCGTTTTTCCTTCAAACCTCAATAACGATTCTACATTTTGCATTTGTATCCCCCTTTGTCCCGATATTATTATGTTTCAACATTAATATTTCTGCAACCTCTCTCACGTTGTTCTTTTCGATAGTCCTGATAAATTCACCAATTCTCAATCTCCGATTTCCAACGCCACAATTTACTCTTATTTTGCCGCAACATTTTATTTACCTAAACAGGAAAGTGTCTCTGTCCCATGTGAAAGTGTTGAAAAGGACATGGAAATAATTTTAATGAGTACCTACTGAATAAATGTTTATCCCTTAAATAAAACCACACTATTTACAATATGAATAATATTCTCATATTAATTAACGTTTACTTATACCTTCATAGGATAAAGTAAATTAATTGATTAGGAATTCAGCAACAATTTCTTCTGAACCTAATTCCTTTTCCTCTTTTCCTCTATTTACGCTTAATACGCGTATATCCCGGTCGTCATAGGTATTTATCTATTTCTGCACTACCTAGCTTCCAGCCTTGGACCCTTGTCTTCCCAGACGCCCCCCCCCCAAGCTCCTCCTCTCCTCCTCTGCGCGCACCTGACCCCCTTCCTCGTCACTTCCCAAACTGCCCACGCCCGCCGTCAGCCCGTGGCCGACCCGTTCGTTTGCTCTCCCTCCTCCACCTCCCCCGCCCTGCCGGCACTCGCCGCGCGTCTCCTGCCCTCGCCCTACCCCACCCTCCCACCCTTACCACCGCGCCCTTCTGCAGCGAGTTGGGCTGCTCGATAGAAGAAAAAAAAACGTCTGCAAGCTGCAAAATATCGAATCTCCGTTTTTAGACTCGGCGGACTTCCCATCGGTTCCATCTGTCTTCCCTCACCGCATTGAGAAAAATACGTGTTTGCACCCAACACATTCCGTTATGCTTTGTAAGTGAAAAATTGGTAATCAGTTTGCTTTAGCATCTTGGACGCTTAGTTCTGCATACTAAACTTAATCAGGAATCTGTTCAACCTAATATTTCTCTGTTTTTATCACATACGTTCACTCCAACTATGCAATTGCCTGGGTTGACAAAGACGACTTTATTTATTTCATCCTTTAATTATGTCAACAACACCCCGTCAGCATTTCCACAATTAGTGCAATAGTCGTTGCGATAGTTGCCTTTCTCAGTGTATATTCATCTCCATCTCTTTTCGCCCACATCTCCCCCTTGCCCCACCACTACCAGTTTACCGTAAACCCCTCGGCGACATTTGAAGCTCAAAAAACGCGGTGATTAAATTTAAGATATTCCCCCGCCCCGGAGGAATTCCGAATGCATGCATAATTTTCTGTGTGATAGAACGCGTGTGGCAGCGTGGAACGATGTTTCGCGGGCCGAAGGGTGCTCGTGCCAATTTGCACGTTGTAGGACCCTCGTCCAAATGAACCGGAATGTTCAGCGGACCGAATCAAGGGAGCGAAGAACGCGCCGGCGCAAGGGGTGGGGGCCGTGAGGGGCGGGGCGGGGTGGGGCGGCGCGAAGCAAAGCGACTCCTAACGCCGTGGCGTTGCTTAACACAAGGCGCTTTGCACGGCGCGGCGCGCCTGCCGCTCGAGCCTCGCCTACGCTTCTCTACGCTCGTCTACGCTCTCGGTCCACCGTGCGTATAGCAAGGGCTTTCATGACAGGGGGCTCTCGTATGTCGGTATGATTTATTATTATTATTATTATTATTATTATTATTATTGTTGTTGTTGTTATTATTGTTATTATTATTATACTGATAAACAAGCTATAGATAGCTGGCATGGTGTTGATGTTTTCCAATGTATTTTTTTATGTAGATTTCAAATCTGAAAAACGCTCTGTCACATCAGATTTTTAATGTACCAACAAAGATTAATTTTGTTATAATCCCGTTCAAATTGTATTAATTCCCGACAGACGGCCGAGATCGTTAGGGAAGTAGTGCCGTAGCGGTCTCAGACCAGAAGACGGCGGATTCCAGTCTCGCCACGGACATGTGTGTATTTGTGTATGTGTATATGTGTGTGTATCGTCCTTTCATCCCTCGCCATCGTCCTTATCTCAGCTTCCAATCCCCCGGGGCTAAGAACCTTGGGGATAAATATCGGGATTCAGCTAAAATGCTGATCCTCCTTCAGCAAGGAGTTGAATCGAGGTACTGATGAGGGCCATCGTGCTGAAGCAGGATGCACGCGTGGTCCGACTTGGCCTATACCCAGGGGGGAAAATGCATAAAAAATTCCCATGTTTTCTCTACTTCTTTACGAAACACTACTTTCGTTGTCTGTGAAAAAAATTATTTAAGGTAATATTTTAAAATATTTTCGACATCGCATTACTTTACAATGAGTGACAGTGTTTGATACTTTGCGGACGTTCAAAGTGTTCTGACAAGCCTCCGTATGGAACACAATATTAACGCATGGCTGAACTAAAACAAGTTTGAAAGCACTGTTATTATAAAATAGAAACATATATGAAACACTAATGCTTGGATTATCTACCCACCTGAAAGAGACATATAAAGCAATCTGGCTACTTTTTGAAAAAATATGCTATCACAAGTATAAACAGTCTATCTACGGTAATTTAAAAATCATCACCATCCTAATGATAACATCCGACAGGGTACATCAAGTACTGCTGTTTTATCTGCGAGTGGGCAGTAGAGATAGAGAGCACCATTACATAAAGAAAAATGGCCTATCAAACCTAGAATGCACCCAGGAAATATAAAAGTCCTTCGTGTGCCGTTGATTGACGCTATCAACGTAATCAGGTCACCGCTTCACTAGAATCTGGGGCTCATGAAAAATTTCGTGAAGGCACTAGACAATTTTGGATGCTTTTCGGTCCTGTGCATCAAGTTTAATTAACGAGTATATAACGAGTTAAATTATGCGAAAGTGAAAGGTGTGTTAGCAGATCCACAAACAAAGAAGATAGTAATTGCTCGCAGCCTTTTCCAAGACTTACTGAAAGATAATGAAAAAAGTGCATTGATGGCATTCAAAATAGTTGAAGCCAATTTCCTTAAAACTTATAAATTTGCTTTGTAAATGTTGTGAAGAAGTGCATCATAGCCTATAAAAATCTTAGTGTCAGCATGCCCCTCAAAATGCCTCTCCTCGACTCGACATCTTGATTTCTTCCCCGAAAACCTAAGTTCGGTCAGTGGAAAAATGGTTTTCACCATCTCACTATTTTCTTAGCTAATTCAACGTACATTAGTACTCCATTTAATACACAATTTGTCTAGTGAGATCAAAAATGGTTCAATACACAAACACACATATATATATATATATATATATATATATATATATATATATATAATATATATATAAACGGTGGGTGATAGAGACAAATGGTTTTCATATTTTGAATCAGCACGTTTCACTTATCTTAGAACAATTTTAACAACAAACTTAAAATATATTTGTTATTACTGTTAATATTAAAACGCAAGTGGCATAAAATAAGAATTAATGAAAATAATTAAATAACAATGTATACATTTAGATTTATAAATAAATTATTACAATTGATATCATTAAAATAAGCATACTCTAACAATAAAAATATCCTTGTCTTTGCCTACCCCCTCGCCCTGCCCCCCTCGCCCTGCCCTTCCGCACACACGCTACTCCTCCGAGAGCGACTTCTTCCGTGTTAAGGGCTTCGAGCTTCAATATGCTCTCTCGACGCTCCCAGCGCCGTCTTCGGCAGACGTAACCGCCCACTCCCACCCGACGTGCTCCCTCTCTTCGTCTCGTGTTCTTCGTTGCTGCCTGCCCGACGTACTTCGCTCGCTGAGATTGTGTCTGGATGCGGCTCATTCCGCAAAGTCTACACCCCGTGACTTTATGTCGTGACCTCAATAGCGCCACCAATTGTTTGCAGCGCAGAAACAGTTGGTGGAGCAATTGCGCAATTCAAGCATTGTCTATTCACGAGCATCGGTCGTCTCCTAAATAAACAATTTAGACCAAAAATAAAACATTTGTTAACATCTACGTTTTACATTTACATTCCTGAAAAAGTAATATGAGAATATAATGCAAAACATTACCATTTCCAAACAACTACATTAAGTCCTGTGCTACACAAAGAATCTATAACTGCATGAATATATTGTAAGTGATTACAGGAATAGACTACAGAATGCGATGCAAGTGGAATCTAGTAACAATGTTATCAACTAACAATAAACAGAGTAAATTATAGAAATATATTAGTTTACATATAAATTAAAATGTTTTATTAGTCTTACAACAATGTACTGCCTTATACTATTACACAGGTGGTTTACAACATTACAAAGTATAAATTTAAACTAAGCATCATTCATTATTCATGATATTAATCAAATATGGCAAAATAGTTTAATAAATGATAGCATGATTACATTTGAATTAAACAAATTGGACTAATTAAATTAATGATGCTAAATTTTATATATTTTACAGAGTCATTATGGCCACAACTTAGTCATATGTTCGAGACATAAGAACGTAACGCTACCTCAGACCTCATCCCCTCTCTTTGGCGTTTCGTAATTTATGGGCGGCCCTTTAGAAGGTATTCAGTATGTGCGACAATGCAGAAGTGAAAAATTTCATCTTAATTGCATAATGAGCAAACATAAACATCCACTAAACCGAATGGTATTGAGATGCATTTCTGATGACGGTTTCGGTTTCCTTCGTTTTGTGAATAGTGATGTAAACGCTGAAGTTTATATGAACAATATAAATTTACAATTATTGCACACAATTGCTGATTATTTTAGTTCTTGAATATGAAAGTATATTGAAGTTCTCTCAGAACAATTTTCAAGATGATTCAGCTCTACAACATGGACAAAGACGATAAGAATGATGTAGTATAATCCATGTATGGATGAAAAAACGATAAAACTTTCATGTTCTTTCATTCATCGTTCATTTCAGAATGTAAATACATGTCTAAATTCAAAATTGTCTTCGTAATAAATCAATTACGACACTTCCATTGTCCGGAAACCGCGCAGACTTAAACCAGATCGAAAATTTATCGGATCAAATGGGCAAGGCTGTAGCACAGAAGAAAAAGGATTCCTTGCAGTGCTTCAGGAAGCACTTAGCTATGTCTGGAATCATAAAATATCTCCAGATAATTTTAAATGACTGATTTTGTCTATGTTTGGACGTTGCCAGTCAATAAGGCAAGAGGCACTTGGACACAGTATTAACTTCGCAATAATACTTATGTGCACTTTATTACATATTTCGTTTAAAAATGAGATAAAATAAAGTTTTAACTAACCTAATAGTGCAAGTTAAAATTAGTTACATAATTCTAAAGAAACGCATTGTCCTCAAACTTTTGTAAGCTTAACTTAAAATGTTGTTCATCTTTGAACCAAAATAAAGATAATTTTATATAAAGTGGCTTAGTTGTTTTCCTCTAGCAGATCACAGAATATCCTCACTTCATAATAAGCATTCCTTTTGGAAGTTCAGATTGCACAAACCGTTCGTAAAAGAATTAAAGCCATTTTATGAACTGTGATACAGATTTTCTGAACAATATTCTAACTATATATTAACTATTCTATAAGCATTGGTAAGATACGAAACATTTATGTTTTATATGGAATCCGCAGTCTTCGGCTCCGTGCATTTTAACGCAGCCCCAAACTCCAAATTCCTTACCCAACGAGGCCGGTCACCAGAACAAAGCATCTCACATATTTTGTTGATCTTCACCTCGTACTATAAATTGAATGTAGCGAATCGTCTGGATAGGTCAATAAAAGGTCGGTTTTTACATTCCCAACGTTTCGGCCATTTCTTTGGCCTGCTTCAGGGCTGTAGTTAGGTGAATGTTAAGTGACATATAAGTTCTATTTATTTTTTGACCTACCCTCACGATTCTCTACATTACATCCCACATGTTTCCCGGCTCATTTCGACATTCATCATCCCTTACCCCCTGCCCTTGTTCTGGGCAATTATCACACCTCGCTCTTCTAACACGTGTGCTTCCGAAAATGCCACAGGCGCCCTTCCCCTCTCCGCCCCCCCTCCTGCCATCGTTCGCTCTCCCGCCTGTGGCGCTCCCCAACGGCGCGACGGGGGCGCTGACATTTTTCAAATGCGCCGCGTGCAAATCGCTGCTTAACCGCCGTAACGTTTCAATCCGAGCCATTTCCTCGGCGCTAATTGGACATTTCCTCATTGCGCGCGTCTCAAAAATCGGCCGGCGCGGCGCCAGGGGGAGAAAGGTCGGGGCGGATGAGGGCGCGCCTGAAGCTTAGGGCCTAGTGAAGCGTTGGGGAAGAGCTGGCGGGGGGGGGGGCGATCGGTACGAAGACTTCATCACCTCGGCCGGCTGCCTTTTGTACGTGCAAAAACAGTAGGAGGCCCGTGCATCTTGAGAATGCTTTAGAGCTTTACCCCTCCGAATTGCATGGCTCGTGTACATTCATCTCCCGAAGGCGAACACAGTTTTACCTGTGTAGTTCAGCGCCTCGTGTGCTTTATAGAACAGCATTTAATTTCAATCTCAACAGAATTGTACTGGGTACAGGTTTTTGGGCGCAGGCAATCGTGATATCGTGATTTTGTTCCAAAATATTTTACCTACATTGTTTCCACCCACACCTGTGTCTGAACAGATAAAATTACGGCGTATTGCGAACGTAAAAACCCCTTCCTCTATTCATTTCGCATATTTTCCCCTGATGCCCTCAGTAGTTTCATTTGGTTCGTGCTCATTTGATCTCCTAATTTTAACTTCCTCCTCCAGGAGACACCGTCTTAAAATAGCACTGGCCGTGCGGGCGAGGAGGTTTGCGTACTCCAATGAAGTCGAGAGCTTTACGGGGGTAGGGGGCTGGCAGGTTGGTAAACTTGTCAGTACTACTGCCGGTAGAGTCACCCATGCTTCATAGGTCTATGCAGAGGAGTCAGACAAAGGGTTGTCTCACAACGTCCCGCCAATCAGATACCTCACCTATTCTAACTTCCAGGCTCCATTGTATCCTTTTCCTACCCTCCCCCACTTGCGGCACTGTCGTAGCACTTACTTGTACCACACTACTTTTGTCTTTATTATAAGGCCTCTCTTGGCCTCTTTTCGTCCCCGACGCTATTAGGTTCCGAGGGCTAGGTGTCTTTCACATTCCTTTCTTCCCCTTTTCTCATGTATTCAATTCCTTTTCTTTTTCATCTTCTCTCACACTTTGCTTTCTTCATTGTTCTAACGGGGAAGGGCAGACAAGGCTCTGAAGGCGAGAGGGAGCCGGCTTGTCTAGGAGAAAATAACCTCGAAAGTAAATCTCTGGTCCTCCAGGTTGGAGGTTAGGGCGTAGGGCCAGCCCCCCTACATCTCTAAAAATACCCAAGCGCTAAATATCCCAGTAATGAAGCAGGATTGTCCAGAAAACGACGTGGCAAACGAAAACGGTATATGAGTATAGGAACGTGGAATGTACAGGGTCGCAACATGAAAAGAATAGAAGTCTTCGAAGAAATTAAAAAGATGGGAATAGAATTTGCTGTTGTCAGAAACAAATAAAAAGGGACAGGAAGCGAAGAAATAAACGACTACATTCACATATATAGTGGTGTCAACAAAGAATTTAGAGCTAAGAAAGGAATTTCCATTGCTGTGTTAAAGAAATATAAACGTAACATTAAGAGTTGGTCATGTGTGAGTGAGAATATTTTAAAAATTGATTTTAAAATTAAACGTATTGAAATGGTAGTTATATGTATATATGCTCCAAATGACAATGCTACCGAATTGGAGAAAGATAGGTTTTTTAATCATCTGGCGACGGTCTTGGATGGGATACCAAACCGGAAGGATATATTTTTAGTGGGATATTTTAACAGTAGAGTTGGAAGGCTTGCACAAGACGAAGTTGTAGGGAAGATACGGAGGAGAAGTGGTATATGTAAATGGTTTTCAACTAATAGAATTATGCGCCAAATACAGTTTAAAAGTATGGAATGGTTTTTTCAAACATAAAGACATTCACAAATTCACTTGGTCTAGAGGAACGAGTAAAACCATAATAGACTACGTTATTGGAAATTCATGTATCCAGTACCATAGAGAAAAAGGAATACAAAATGAGTTTTCTTGAAGATCCTTATAAATCCTTCCTCTCCTACAAGCTCAGGTTGCGTAAGAAACTGTTAGAAGTGAACCAACCAACTACGTAAACACTCTACGATGGAAATGTAGATGCCGTACATCAAGCACGTTATGAGAGCCTCGGAGAAATAGAACATACTGATGGGAAAGGAATATGTGACTCATGGTGGAATAATTCTTTTGCAGGGAAAGTGCAAGATAAGAAAATTGCTTATAATACATGGTTAAACACTCAAGATATTGAAGACAGAGAACGGTACCGTCAAATTAGCAAAGAAGTTAAACAAGAAGTAAGAGAAGCAAAAAATAAAGCTTGGGATAGAGTATGTGAAGATGTAGAACAGAGTATAGGCAAAGCCAGATCAAAGAACGCATGGAAAGTAATAAAGAATCTCAGGCAAAACGAATAGCAAAATTCAGCACTAGAACCTATAAGTATTGATCAATTTAAGATATATTACTAAGAACTTTTGAAAGAAAATAGGTTTGCATTTAGTAACACGTACAACATAGAGCTCGAGGAGCCGGCTGATACGGAATATATTACAGTGAGAGAGACTGGAAAAACAATAGAGATATTTAAAAATGGAAAAGCAGCCGGTCCAGGACTGGTAAACATTGAATTGCTGAAACATGGTCCCAGTTTATTATTGGATCTTCTTACTCAACTGTAAAATAGATGTTTAATGGGGGAAGAATTACCCAAGAACTTCAAGAAAGGATATATATCTAACATCTACAAAAAAGGTGATAGAAAACAGTGTGCAAGTTATAGATGTATATCTGTCCTTAGCAGCATTGGCCGAGTGTATGGGAAAATATTAAAAACCCGGTTGGAAAGAGACCTCATTGATGTCGAGGAACAGAGCGGCTTTCAAGCGGGGCGCTCATGAATTGATACCGTGTTCAGTATTAGACAGGTAACCGACAAACGACGCGCCCATAACTTGGAGGCGCACCTTGTGCTTATCGATCTGCGTGAGGCCTACGACACTGTTACATTATTTAGGCAATGGATAGTGGCGGAGAAACAAAATTTAAATACGCAATTGATTAGAGCCGTTAAAGATTTGTACAGTGATAATACGAGCCAAATAAAAGTAGGGAGAAACATTTCAGCACCATTCCAGTAAATAAAAGTTTACTGGAAGGGGTGCTGTGTAGCCCCGACTTTGTTTAAAATATATTTGAATGAAGCCCTGAAAACATGTAGAAAGAAATGTTGTAATATGGGTATTAAAATTGGTGACTCTATGTTATTCTCTCTACATTTCGCAGATGATCAGATGGTGTTCGCTGAAGATGAAGACATTGCTCTATACATGCTGCAAAAAATATATAAAGAGTACTCGGAATGGGATTTAGAAATATACCTTAATAAAACTGAGTATATGGTTGTAGGAGGAAGTGCTAAAGGTCTGAAACTGGATGACGGTTCGAAAGTAAAACCCTGTCAAAAATTCCTATACCTCGGTTCAGAAATGAGCGCAAATGGAGGCAGTATGCAATATACTAAAAACATAATTGCAAAAGGTAGAGTGGCTCTAAGACAATTACATCCACTGATATGGAAGGATAAATAAAGTAAGAGTATAAAAAGAAAATTATATAAGACTGTTGTAGAGAATATTGCCCTTTATGGATCTGAGGTATGGGAAGTAACAAAAAAGAGGGAAAAGAAATTGAAGGCAATGGAAATGGATTTCTGCCGACGTTGCGGACTGACATTCATGGATATAGTTAAGAATGAAGAAGTTAAACGTAAAGCGGACGTGAGTTTTAATATAATTGGCACCATAGAAGTGAAAAAGCTAAAATGGTATGGGCTCATGCAAAGAATGAACGAAGAGTGGTGGCCGATTGTGGAAATGGCAACCAGCTACCCATCAGCGAAGAGGAAGACATAGACTTACATGATGAGAGGAAGTGGATGAGGCAAGGAGAAGAGAGGATTAAGTAATGAAGACTTCACCGATAGAAAGATGTGGAGGCTGGGATGCGAGAGACACCCTAGGGTGTAATACAGCTCGCTATACTACTACTACAACTAGTTTTAACTTGTCAAAGAAACAAGTTTTCAGTGTGGGGTATAGCAATCAATTTTCTTCCTACAACACAATCAACCTTATCTTTCAACCCTTGACAGTACTTGAATACGACTTTTCAATTTCTGCTTGCGAGAACCAGCGACTGTCTCCAGGCAGTGGTCGAATCCGACCTGGCTACCTAGCTAAAATAGAAAATCCTGCCACTGTCGGCACTCGAACCGTAGGACCTGCCGCTCAGAGAACATCAGAGGCAGCGACATCAGTTGATGTTCCGAGCCACTTTAGCCGCTTTGTAACCTGGGAGGGGGCGGAGTTCTGCCCCTGCTGGAACGTGGGACTGACTCGGTTTGTTAGCGAGGTCGTCTCCTTCAGGTTTATTCGCCAGCAGAGTATCGCCCCCACCGGAAAAAGCTCTCATTCTTCCGACACGTTTCCTGGCACGTGGAAGTGCATATAGTGACCAATGTACTGGGTCTATCTAATGGGAACGGAAGCGACAAGGATGGGATAGGTAATATCACTCGCGTCACGTGATCCTGTTGTTAGGGTACTTCTCCCGCATTTCCCTAGTAGTTATAAGAAAAATCACGGAGAATCCTTTAGAGCAGCGAAATTCTTCTCCAGACAGCGGCTGCATTCGGCCCAGCTATTTAGCTAATGTAAGAAATATACCGAAGTTCTCCTGGTCAGGAATGCTGCAGCGGTATCGGATGGTGCCATGTAATGCAGGGGAGGGAGGGGGGACGACGGTGGAGCGGACCAAGGGGAGGTCAGCGGGTGGCGCTTGAGTGTGATCGACACGGACCCTCCACGACGCGCCTGGGGCACACTCGATCACACACAAGGTAAACGAAGCATTATTCCTCATGAAACGTCCCTATCGTGTCTATTGTTGACTTACATAATACCATATATATTATATATATATATACATACATACATACATTTATTAGAACTGCAATTGGGTATGACCCGGTGGCAGTTAATGGCAANNNNCAGAATTACTTTTCAGTATTTTGCAAGGAACATACTTATCTAAAGCGGTTTCTACGATTGTTTTAAAATTATAATTATATATTAATTATATATTAAAATTATATATTAATTCAGTTACTTGCGTGTCATGTCTGTCATTCGTTACTCACTGTTCTGGTCAATCATTCCGTGCAGGTGAATGCCATTCGATTGTTTTGGTAGACTGTATGAAATGCAAATTTTCTCATATAATTTCAGAACATTTCAAGAGAATTCTCAAAAGTTAGATACATCAAGCCCTTAAAATGCGTTTTGGGAGGGTTACGACGCATGCAAATAAAATCAACAGCTCCTTCAATTACTTTCGACAAGATGATTCGAGTGGCATTATTACACAGTACCTTCTAAAATATTCGAAATTATTTCTAGATAAAAGTTTTTTTGAAGTTTCAAGGCTCCTCGGAGGTAATTCGTTGTTCATTGCTGCTCTGTCTTTTCAACATAACATAAATATTTATTCTTGTTATGTTCTATATCTATATATAACTTGATTCGTCAGATTGCCAATTATTAAGCCTACTGTTATTATGAAATATTTTTCTAAAGTATTTCTATCGATACTGAATCAAGTAACTTCCTAAGCCCGAGCCCTGAAATTATATTATGTTTGAAATATGATTTTATTGCGAACTTGTATAACAAATAATTTTAACATGAAAATACTTGCCGGAGGCTCCTCGTGTACCTGGTAAATAAAAAATAATCTGTTGTAAGCTCACGCTTATCGTGCTCGCGATCCCGGTCGGTCGGAGGTCATAGTCGATACACGCAAATGACCACGCGCAGCGCCTAATAGAGCATAAAACCTTACATGTAGATATTATTTTATATTAATTGCAAATGCATTCCACAATGATCTCAGGAATGACTTTTAACTAACAGGGGTTAGACAAAGACCTTCGGTAAAATGATAAGTAAAACTCTCACAATATTTAACGAAACAAAAAATAACAAATCATTTTTTTCGTCTTTTAATTCGTTTATTGATTATTTGAAAAGCTAAGAACATCTTAAATCATTGTCTTTACAATGAATCTTTTCTTCTTGATCTTGATGGTAATTAATACATTCTAAAATAAAATCTGCAAAAAAATCTCACAAAAACATTTTCTACACTTTCCCTTTCTCAAATTACAACAAACAAACAATAAACATATACATCACACTTCTCTTGTACTACAGTTTCAACGTTCAGTTCCCAAATCCTTAATCTTAATTCCAATATTACAGTCCGTACTTCACAAGTATTTCTCTTTCGACCTCAAATTATATTCGTTTCTGATGCAAGAAACCTGAAATCTTTTTTTTAAACTAACTTCTCAAGAACTCATATTTATAGATAATAATTTACACATGTTTCACTTCCTGCTTATCCTCTTTACTATTCAGTTCATTTCACAATAACTGTTTCTTTGTACTTATCTTTTCATCACTACTGATTTATATTTTATTCAAAATCTTTTCACATAATAACTTTCACATTTCCACTAATTCACTTCCATTTCATAAAACATTTAAATTGCCATAAGAAAAGAAGCATCTATAATCTAACTCCGCTCTGAATTATTGTTCAATTGCACTTCATTTCACTTCACTATGACCCTTTATTTACATCCTACATTATTTCTCTGTTCTACATTGCACGACACCTGACTTCATATATTACTTACGCATCGCTCTATAACCTAGTATTCTCAGTTATGTCCCCATTTATTTAGCAATGCCTTAAATTAATTTCCAAAACTGTTGAACGCCACGAGGAAAGGTTTCAAAGGTTTTTGCAGGCAATCTATTCCATTCTTTTATCGTTCGATTATCGATATTGTAAACTCCCACTCCACTGTTGAATCGTGTGTGTCTACTCCTCATGTGGACTTCGATTGAAGGAACGGAAGTGCACGCCCGATTCTGATGTTGACTCAAAAGTGTTCGTTTCATTCTCCTCAGATATCAAGAAAACTCATTTATTCACGCATTCTGATTGCGTAGATAATTTGCTCGTTCCAGGTTGGCTGACGATCTTATTTTTCCAACCCTTCTTCCGGTGCAATCCGTTCTTTCCCGAAACTCGCCGATATACTTACCATAGGTGGTGCGCGTTCGAATTCAACTATGACCCGCCGCTGCCTGGTGACTGATTCCAGCGAGCTTTCACACTAATAAGCGAGCGGGCACACTAATATTTAAAGCACAAAAGGTTTCCGTTTAGAAAGAAATTTGAGCTTTTTACTCAACTGAATTTCGTAATTTTTTCTGTAAATCAAAGATAGTGAGCCCTAGATTTGTTGTGACTTGCTCAAAAAATTATTTTATAGTATGCGCACTAATTTGTTTATAACATTTAAAAGTTATTAGAATGGACGCTTAGTAGTGAGGAATTATTTGCAATTATTATGTTTTAACTGTAATCGATCTTTCGTGTATGTGCACAACATTTTGCACTATCACTGACCTCGGGAGCCGCGCCAGAGCAACTTGGGTGCAAATACAGACAGGCCAGAGGGTGGGTAAAGAAACTCATTCTAGGAGAGGGGGCTGCCAATGAGAATGCACAATTCGAACCGTAATGCGTAAATTAAAAGAGCAATTGCAATAGCATGATGGACTGTTACATGCAGTTAAAGTATCATTACATTGTCCGTAAAATATCGTAAGAAAGGCTGGCTCGGTACCGCTTAAATAGTTTCAAAATGAGAGCAAATTGTCACAAAAATATGCTGAAAAACATAGACCTTCTTGGAATTGCCTATATTTCGTTTTTATATTACTCTCTATGTGAGAGCACTCAATTTCCTCCGTTTTGCTTGCATTTAGTAATTTCAACGTTACTGATGAAAAATCAATTATTAAATTGTAAAGTTTTGTTAGTTAAAATTACATATTATAGTTTTAAAAGAGGCCACTGTTTAAATATTGTTTATGAGTCACAACGAGCAAAAATTTAAAAAAAATAAAAGAAAAAATAAAAATATGTCGATTACTAGCAGGGCACAGAAAAACATGAACAGTGAAATATGGACATTGTAGCAAGAAATACGGGTGATTACCCATTTAATTAAGTGGGCAACCAATTTCACAGCATGGATCATTACAGTGCACGCCCAGGCATTCGATCTACGCGCCGCGACGAGCCCTCTGTGCAAATGGGAGGGTCTTGTCCCCACTACTTCCACTTTCGCCGCTCTCGCAAGCAGATGCCCGGCTCTTGAGTGCAGAATGCCCGCAGAAACAGGCCTGACCCTTCAGAACCTGCAGACCCTTCTAGCACGAGGAAGCTCTTGAAGGTGAGGTTATTGTTAGCGAAGCAAAGTTAGCGAACTTTTTAAGTTGACAGGTTACGAATGAGCGTTTTAAATGCAATTATTAACAAGTGAATATAAGTCCAATGTCTAGCAATCGTCTGGCATGTATCTTTGCAATTACGTTTGTCAGTGATTGTAATTAAGTGTGATGGATTACGTTTTCAAGTTAATGTCAATAGAAGAATTCCCTGCTGTAGTCCACAACAAAACATACTTGTACATGTTTTGGTAAGTGAAAAACATTTCAATAAAATTTTCAGAATGTTGAGAAACAATATTTCGATTTTTTCAGTTTTTCGTTTCACGCATATGCAAAACTTTCCTGCTGTCTCTCTTCTACTGCTCTTTGGGCATTGTAATCGCAAGTGTTGAGGTAGATTATTTTTATAATAGATTTGTATGAATTCTGATTGGTCAAATACAAATAGACTTACGTGAAAAATAACTTCATTTCCTTCCGTGCCACAAAGAGAAAGTAGCACTGTGAAGTTTAAAGGTATTGCTGTTGGCAGGGCGAAGGGACGAGAGAAGGCAAGGCCACGGAGACGGTAGAGCGGGAGGGGGGCAGCAGTTGTTCGTGATCGGCACGAAGCCTCAACGACTCCCCTGGTTGTCTTTCTGCCGCCCCGCAGGCTCCTAGCGCACGCTAGACGCCTGGAATTGCTTCACGACCGCTGTGCAGCAGAATTCAAACCAGCCCCGACAGCAGCTGCAATTACGATTTGCATTGAACTGGAGGGCCAGACAAGGTAACATGGATTCGTAAAATGGACGGGACAGCGGTCTGTATATATTATTCAGAGAATGCGATGTGTAGCATAACTCTCCATGAAGACATCTTTTAATTTTTGCAAATCATTAATCATCTTTGTTTTAAATTGTTACCGTGTGTTAACGGGTATTACGAGAACAACAATTTTGAAGTCATTTTACATAAAAATATGCAGTAATAAATTAGACAAGTTGTCTTATATATTTGTAGGGTAGTCGCCATTTTCTACAACAAAATGCGAGAATTGATATTAAAATAGTGTCAGGATATCTGGTAAATCAATTTCGTATTACGAAGGAATTTGACGTGTTTGATATGAATTCCGCGTTAAGCAGCTCCATAGAGAAAAGTCCTTATTTCACAGAAGGCGGGGGCGAAGGCTGGGCAGTGCCCTGCCGGCCTCCGACCGGGGACTCCCTGCACTCATCTACCCTCCGCTAATTAGTGTCCTCTTCTCGTGAGAACTTCCCGGCGTAGGACACACTCCGCTCTCTATTGAGTCCTGATGAATGTTTTATATGTGGGCTCGAAATGGCTCCTGTTGTGTTAATGGAACCGGCTGCGACAGCCTACACAGTAGCGAGACAGAAAATAAAGCAACGTAGACGGAAGTCCTGTGATCGAGCCAGGACGGCCAGGGAAGTACACAGCTCTGTGGGACGAAGCCACTGTCTGAATGAGAATGCTAGAGGCACCTTTTTCGTGGTTTCCTGCGATCAATTCCGGCGAACGACGCAGCGATATTTTAACATCGGAATATAATTCGTGCGCAATCCTGCCTTCCCCAGCCAGTCTAGTCTTCATTCCATTCCTTGGGACGTAGTAATTGTCCCATTATCCTATTCTTAAACGGCTCATTCCCCATTGATCGAGAATCACAAAAGCATGGAACACCAGCCATGCTGCAAGACTCTCTAGTCATTGAATGGCTCTTATGGGAATACTGAAGTAGGTGAAAAAGTGCTTTAATAAAAGACGTTCGGCTCAGTTGTAGGAGTGTGCATTTGGACAATGATCTCTAAATTTTAAGAAATTGTAAATGGAAGAAAAGTTAAAGATGATGAAATAATTACTGAATTTATACAGTTTTTATTAATATTTATTTAAAGAAAGTTGCATATTGTGACGTCATGGATACTCACAGCGACCACAGACACAGAGCTTTCGTATAACAAATATATTTATTAACAAGAAAACAAAACAAATATATACACTTAATAATCTACTTACACCCTAGCTCTGATAGACCTACTATCCCCTGATCGCGGGAGCGATCCAAAACCCGATTGAAGATTGTTTTGATTGTGGCATTCGCCACTCCTACTTTTGAAGCGCGCACAAAGCCTAGCTTCCGTGACCGGATGTCACGCTGGGACACAAAGTCCGTTCTGGCGCACCAACGGCTGGTTTGCCTCGATCGCAGGAGCGATCTTATCCGATTGAGAATCGGCGTGAATCGTGGCACTCAACCACTCTTCACCTCGGAGCACGCACACAGCATCGCTCCCCCGTGACCGCAGTCACCCAAGGACATAAAGTCCGCAGGCTTCGTCAACTAATGACTCCAGCCTCGCGAGCCTGGCTCGCATATGCACCGTCTAGGCGCCAAGTTTTGTGCACACGCACGAGGTTCTCCCACCGTCTCCAGAACCTGCCTACTGGCTCCGTACACTCTGTTATATAGGCGAGGCCCACGTGACCTCCTGCGTCACGCCACCCCCTCGCTTGTTATAACAGTGAAAAGCTTCTATAAGCCGGAAGACACCCAAAGCCTTGTGTCTCCCGTCTCCGCGTTCTTCCCTTTACGGAAAAACCCTACTTCCTGTGGCGAGACTAATCCGCAACCAAGCGTCCCCAAATAGATGCCATGAGGCACGCTGGCTAATACGTTACAATATCTTCAAAGTTTTAAATTAATATTATTTAAATATCCAGACAGATGCATAGATATAAATATAGACATTTATTCTACAATTAGACTGATGTTTCCCAGTGGCAGAATGTAAATATTAGGAATAAAAACAATAAATTATCCTTTGGCACTACATACCACGCAGATGGCATTTACTCAGTATTGAGATATATCAAACATCCCTAGGGAGAATTTGACATAAATTTAGAAAGACAGTAACTTATTTTAAATTGTGGAACCCATAGAGGACAATATATGAGTAATGTGTAATAACACGTTTAAAAGACGACATATGGTAGCTATGTTTGTCGCTATGAAAATCAAACGCAAATATAACTACGCGAATTTAAGAACTCGTATTTGATCGAGACTGAAAGAGACGCTAAATATTGGACATTGGATACTTATAATATAAATTAAACACATTTGGGATGTGCCTAATTTTACAACATAAATATTTATTAGATCGCATCATATGAAGTAATGAGCAGAAATGAACGATCAATGGCTACGTGTTTTAATTTCTTGTAAGAATATAATGATATGCACATATAGAGATGGCATATGTCCGATTTTCACTGTTAACTCTAAATTTTCGAAAATTGCGAAAGTTTGAATAATTTAGACGTCTTCCTACAATTACATTGAGGCTAACTTTTTCTTCAAGTGAAATTGGTTTCCCATAAACAGTTCTTACAGGTACATTTTCCCCGTAATTTTGAGTGATATTTAGTCAGTATTAAAAAATATTCAAAACAATTTTTTTTCGAAAACGACACAGTTCACGTTTCTTCAAGTTTTCGGATACTTAATTGTAGAACTTAATAGGATTCATTTTGGAAAAAATCCTATGAATAGTTTAGGCGTTGGTGTTGTTCACAGTCACACAACATTTTGTCCTATAATAATTTTTAGGTAACAAGGGCCCACAAATCGAGGATATTGATTACACAATGTGTTAGAGGAAGTAATTTACTAGATATTGGAACAAGATTTATCCACTTTCTCTGTAGAACAGAGAAATACATACTCTGTAGATACATGAGAAAGTAAAAATTACAATTTTTCCAGTTTGTTAACAGATTAAGATACACTTGAATACAGTTTTATTTTTTTAAATGCATTATGTACAAAATGCAATGTGGCACTTCTTGCATTCCTCCATGCATCTAAATAACGGAAACGTGTTTTAGCATTTTTTTTTATTAAATCTGATCCGGTAGGTAGACCCGCTGTGGACACATTCTCTTTAAAGAACTGAGCCAACAAGCTGTGGTCGAAAATAGCTATTTCACTTCATTTGGTCAACCGGATATTGAAGAATCAAAATGCATACGTTCACTTTTCAAGCAGCGCGCATTTAAAAAATTGTTCCAGAAAGGTTTTACAGACCTACAATGAAAAATACGTTCAGATGAATGATGTTTTACTGTCTTTTTTTATATTTCGAAAACGCTAAGTTTAAGAGACCAGTGATTGATTTAAACAATTTTTTTGTTCCCAGAACGCGGCCCAAATTAATTAGGTATTAATTTAATGGCAACACATATATTTACAACATTATTTAATAATTATTCGCGAGGTACCGGAACGCCGTTCCGTCACATTCCACTTGAAATCCAGCCCTGAAAGAGACTATCTGAGAAGTTTTTTTTCTGCCTTACTATAGTTCATATCTCAAGAAATTTGTTTTTCAAATTTTTTATTCGTCGTGTAAAAATTTTTAATAATCAATTATATGTTACAAAGACCAGTGCCTTTTCGGACACCTTCAAAAATATCAATTAAATTTACTCCCTACGTTTCGTTTTTGAGATAAAATCAATGTATGTCCATCTCTTTCAACACAGTTAAATGAAATAAATGCACGAAATTTCTTCACAATTCTAACACTAATAAAGAATCGTTTACTTTACAAGAACGTTGCAATTTGGAATTAATTTTTTTTCTACCAGTTGAAACGATTTTCGATCATTTAATTCGGCAGAAACCAAAATGAATGTTCGTAGCAATGCAAACAAACAACATGCATTTGTGTAAATCAAACTACGTATGTAAATCATTATTTATTGTGTAGTTCTTGGCAGAGTAAACAATACGTTTACTCTGCAGAGAAATTGAAAACCTTCATTCACTCTTGCGAATTTTAAACTATTTTACTGCTGGTAAACTTACGTCAGTACTATTAGGGTATCATGACAACCATCGCTTTAAAACAACAAAGAATGAAATAATCTGTTCTGAATAATTTAGCCGCTTATTACGGTGAATCTGCGGTCGCAATATGGAAATACTCTGAAGACCTACTACTCATATATCTACACATCGTATTTCCAATAAGTAGCCGTAATGATAGGGGGTGACTATTTAATATTTAGCTATTTCATTATAAGTTCGTCTCTTTTTTATAATTTCTATCGACGCCTCTGAAGCAAAGCATTTTCACTTCTTAATAAAAATGTTTCTTCCTTTTTTACAGAAAAAATACCAAGTAGACACTGATGCGATCGGACTGATGTCACGATCCGAAAGAGAAATACCTGAATCGCAAACATGGCTCGCAGGGGACAACGCCGTGTTCCGCGGCGAGGGTTCGCAATGCACAACGCAATGGGGGCGTTTGTCTGGCCGCGGAGCGCGCAAACGAGCCTTGATGTGACGGCAGGCGTACCAACAGCGCTATGAGCTGCTTGTTGACAGCCGCCACATGCCACGCCGGTCCGCGCGGCTCATGCGTCCGCCACAATGGGAAGGCGGCGCACACTCGACCGAAACGCGACAAGGCCCGTGCATCGAAAAAAGAATCTGCATCGCGATTGCCAGACGAGAATCAGCTTCTACCTCATATTCCCAAATTCACCACACAATGCATTAGCAACATTTGCTGCATTTGCTTGCATAGGAATTACAGCCTCGGTCATTCTTCTCTATATCTACAAATACATAGGAATAAAATAGAAAATGGCCGTTTTGATTTGGCCGCACTCAAGGCTCTGCAAATTCAAAAAGGAGCTTTAACTTTTGGGATACTTTACGTAATGAACATTCGAAATTTTCAAAATTTTCTCAAAAAAGTCATTTACAAAAATGTTTTTGCTTGACTTAGATAAAGTGCGCTTATGAAAATTCCATGGGTTCGATTTTCAATTAAACATCAGGAATTTTGTAAATACCAAAATATTAACATTTTTTGAACAGCCTGTTTCAACTACATTACTACTGCTTCCACAGCTTCCACTGCCGCTACTGCTAATAATGCCGCTTCTTCTACTTCTACTACCACTGTTGCTACTGCCCGTCCTTCTACTACAGCTACTATTGCATCTTCTTCCTTTACTGATACTATTGATTATTCTTCTCCTACGGCTGATACTGCTCCTACTGCTGCTACTGCCGTTGCTTCTATTAATGCTACTAATGCTGCTTCTTCTATAACTGCAGCTTCTTCCACTTGCGCTACTACTGCCATTACAGCTGCAACATTATTACATTTCTTTTAAATCTGTTCTTCAAAGTAGAAATCTTTACATAATGTTATGCCCAATTTCTTCTAAAATATGGTGCTTTTCGCGTAATTTTGAGTAAAATTGTTTAGTACGAGAATGGGCTTAACAGCTTTGCTTCAATAACTTATTGTAATTACAGTCTACTCGTAATATATGTTATTAATAACAGCTGAAAAATAAAACATCCATGATTAGCAACGTAATACCAACGGCCAACTGTAGCCAACTGCTAAGAGTTAAATCAGTTGTGGCGACTGTATGAGTTAAACCTGGCAAAACGAGTAACGTAGGTAACATCGTAAAGCTTGTGCAGCTACCTCACGGCGCTTGTTTGCACTACTTCTCCAAACATGTTCGGACAGAGAATCAACTGATACAAACGAGAGTGGATGAACTACTAAGTAAGAAGTAATTGATACGATGAGTAGCAAATGTGTATGGAATATTACTAAAATAACAGTGATTCGTCATTCAGATAGAGACTGGAAATATTCGTTTGATTATTCAACTTGTGCACAGTGAAGTGACAAGTACCAAAAATAATAAGAAGGAGAAACTCATCTATCTCCCATTTCGATCAGGTTTTTTGTCCAGTTTTCCTGATCCAGTGGGAAAATGCTGAGATGCCCTTGTTTTGCTTCTGAACCTAAATGTAGCTTCAGTATGTCTTCGTTTTGGTTAACTCTCCTTTCGCTTGTAGTAGTAGGAATAGAGCTGTGGGTGAATTGCTATTTTGTTGGCAATACAGAGGAATCAAATCTGGATTTCATTTGACGATGCAAATAACTGTTCTCTAACTCGAGAACGAAAATGTCCAGTTTCTACAAATGTTGCTAATCTCACGCTTTTTTCAATTCGATTATTTTTTACTTTTATTCATCTTTCAACTATTTATAGTTCATATATTGGGAAGGGGTTCTGGAACTCAAGAAAAGGTGCGTAGTTGATTTTCTCCCCCTTACTTTACATACAGTTTCATCTTTTTTCTACTACATAAATCAAATCAATTTTTTTTGCTTACTTGCTAAAGTGGTAATGACTTAAATATCAAATATTATAATTCTATTTACTGGACCATTACTCATTTTATTCGAATTAATGGATCTCACCTAGGCAGTAATGGGACAGAAAGAAGTTAACAAACATATTTGACGGATTTAATTTCAAGGTCAAACTTGTTATTCTGTATACAATAAAATATAAAATATTGTGGCACATGCTTTGTAATAATGACGAATTATTTATTAATGAATCTTTAATTTGAAGACTTTCTAATCACAATTGGTTAGCTGCAGTTAAACTGTTATAGAACAAAATGGTTGCTGGGAAAGCTTATCGTAGTTTGGGTTTGGCCCAATAGAATGCAATCATGTGAATATCAATGGATAACACTCAACAGAATGAACGAAATAACTTATTTCGCATAACGATAACTGTCAAGAAATAAAAGTTTAGCTCTTAACGACACATCCCTTTTTCAAACCTGGCCTATATTTCTAATATTGTCGTTAGATAATTCTTTCTTAATTTATTCTATTCCTCACTGTTAAATCTTGAAGCAATTTTGAGAATCCTTGTTGAAATCATCAGAACTTTTTGCAATTGCTTTTGCTTTTTGTAATTTGGGTGAATATAGTGAAAACGTTCAATTATTTTTTTAACTTTTCCTACGCCTTAATTTTTTTTAATTCCCACTATTGCTCAATATTGGTTCTTTAAATGATTCCACGGACACTTGTTTTAAACTGTTGGTCGTTTTCGCGAAATTTTGAGTGTTATCGATGGATATTTTCAAGTGATGGCTGAAGTGTTTCTTGGCTAGAATATGAATTATTATAACATTACTTAGCTGTTACTCAAAATGTATGAGAAAGTGCGTGCTTCTGTGGCATTGCTCGTGTTTACGATGCCCCTCGTTTGGGCCTTTTGGCGCCGGTGGCGGCGCGGTCGCCCGGCCGCCCATTTCTGGCGTAGTTTTGCGGTAAGCGACCTATTGATCGAAAATACCAGAAAATCGGGGCCGCAGAGGATTACGGCCAATATTGCCCGTGCCGGCTTATGGCGTAGAAAAAGCTCTGGAAATAAGCCCTCGCATGACTTCGCTGCGTGGGAGCTGCATTGTTCACTCGTGTGTCAGGGCGTTATTGTGTCTTCCCTTCTTCCGTTACTTCGCTGCATTTCTCAACTGTTTACTTATTTATTAGCTTTGCTTCGTAAGTTCATTTTTACAAGCTCATTATCTATTAATATACTCTTTTTATTTTTCATTTGAAATATTTATTTCGAAAAATAAGTACGTAATAAGGTTTTAGGCTCAACAAAACTCCAACTAATTACTCTACTTCCAACCTATTCGTATTTGCTATTTACACCTGTTCTTTAGCTACATGGAAAACACAAAAAAAACATTGATGTTGACTGACACATCACATGTTCCTGTATCGTTGTCCTGTACACCTTTCCATCCCCGTCGCCACTTAAAAATGTATATTTACAAAAATAACTCCTGATTTTATAAGCATAAATCATGAATTAATTGAAAATTAAAATGACTTTTATATTGCCGAACATATATGCGAAAAGAAGAAGAGATTCTTACATTATAAGTATACATTCTTACATTATAAGTATGCCCTTGAGTTATTTTGCAAAATTTAAAAGATCCCTTTTGTCATAGATAGGTTTTATTGTTATAAAACATTCATTATAATATGATGTTTCAGTAACATTGTTTTTTTACCATTGACTTCATCTATAATGATCGTTTGCAGTTGAGAGCCGCAAAAGGTATACTACTGAAATAATATAGGAGATGATTATACAGTGTTATATGTCTATTAACGCTATGCTTTAACCCATGGCCCCAAGGTCGGGACGTTTGCTGGGAGGCCTTCGTCCGTATAGAGCTGATGTGCCAAAGTGCATTCATTAATATGTCTATTAATGCACGTAGTCATTTTATAATTCTCTAAGTTTTATGATATTTTGAATGTTTTTTATGTTTATCCACTAATAGTTTTATGTACGTTACAGTACCTGAAGAAAGGTAACGGAACCATATTACCGCAACGAAGTATCGTGACGTTAATTGATTAGAAGATGTAGGAGGTTATAACAATAAAAACTGTCTATTATTAAAGGGATCTTTTAAATCTTAGAAAAGGTATTCTTATGTTAACGGTGATTTGATTTTATTAATTAGCTTATCAACATTATGTGGCTGCAATTATAACAGGAAAACACACACAATGGTGGTAAAACAACTAGGATATCAAGAAGCACAAAAAGGTTCAAAGTTCTTTTATTTAAATAATGGTAAAATATTTTATCCAACGCCACGTCTACTTCCATCACAAAGGCAAGAACGAACTTCTCCAGGCTGGTGTGTGTCGCTGGGAGAAGACAATTGGAGGGGATAAAGCCCGCAAGCTGACATGTACTTCGGCGCCGTTTCTCACGTTTTAGCAGAGGAGGAACACCGCCACACTTGGCTACAGCATGCACTTCTCTCACGGAACTAAAGGCCAAAGTATCTGACGTGACCGAAAACACGGATACTTACTTGCACACGAACCACAAAACAAAAAGCAAATATATCATTTACATATTTATGACAAAGTTTCTCAAATACCACGCCGCAAGGGGCAAAACAGAACGACCAGTCCACTTATCCCAATCTTTCAGCCTAACAGCGTAGCTGAACCACTTTTCGAAATATGGAAGATGAGAAGTTCAGATTCCACACACGGCCACTCAGCATCTTCGAATCCCGGCGGCTTCGATAATCGGAAACTCGATTTGCACACAGCGCACAAAGGGTCGCTCTTCGCTGGGCTCGCGGGCACGGGGGCACTTTCCGGAACTTGGGAAGTAGTGCGTTTTTAGTCGCCTCACACCTCAAGCCCCCCCCCCCTCGCGCTCCTCGGAAGCTTTTCAGAGAATATCGCTATGCCGCTTTTCTCCTTGTTGTAAAAGCCGTGCTCAAAAGAACTGCCCTGAGGCGCACGGACACCTCCAAACTCACAGCGAAAGGACTGGGAGGGGGAAGAGGGGAGGGAAGACGGCGCGTTTCTTTGGCGGGATCCTCGTTTTGAGGACCGACGACGCCGAGAACGAAACAAGCGGCGGCGTGCGCGAGCGTGAGCAGTGGACGGGGGGGGGGGGCAGAAGAAGTCACTGCGGAATACTCGAGTTCCACAACACAGACCCTTAGGCCTAGGGCAGGAACTGTTAGCGGTGGAGAGAATAAGGTTGTAGTGAGGGAAGATGGGGCTGTGCGGATAGTACCAAGTGGAAAAATGGAGTACGGTTTGAAGAATGTAGGTTGTAGTAAAACATGTGGAATTTTTTATGTTTATTTCTTCTGAATCAACATACATACCTTTTTAAGAAAGCTCGAAAATATTTTTAACATGACAAAGTCGGACTTTCATAACATTTCTGGCTTACAAGTATGTTAAATGCCTCAGTATGCGTACATTAATTTATTATTAAAAAGTATTATTGTTATTACTACTGTTATTATTGTTGTTATTAATATTTGTGCAGATATCTCCAGTTAATATCTGCATCAAAATATTTAAGAATAGAAATGTAGAATTTTGTGACATGAGCTTTGAAGAAATCAGCCAACGAACATGTTACCCTCAACATACGCTATCCTGCACTAACTCAGAATAGGTGTGTCGTGTCACCTTAAAAACTCTTCAAGGCCCTTAAAATAAAATCTTAAACTAGGAGAACGATCTCATTTCTTAGAATACCGCTCATGCAACATTACGCGAGTTCTCTGATGGTGCTCAAGTCAGGATTGGACAATATTACGTAAGCTTTATTATTAGCTTATACATTTTCCTATGCGATACACAATTTAATTTCCTTTCTTAAATTTTCCCCAAACATTTTGCGTGTGCCCTTTTGGATAGGTTTTTGGCAATGCAAATAACTATGCACAAATGTGACCTTGACAGCATTTACTATAAGTGTTAGTGAACGACGATCTTTCGGTCCTAAAAGGTGTAAATGTTTCTCTATATAAAAAGAAGACAACGTCGATTAAAAATTTGCTCGTCACTCATCGAATGCATTGTATTCTTCCTCTTCTTGGCCGATCGCTTACCATTTACTTCTCTCGGCAGGAAACGGGCCTCGGAAACGAAACCTCGCAGCGAAACCTCGGAAACGAACCATTAATACTGCTGGGTAAATTAGTGTTGGGACGCTACTATCAAACGGATGAAATTATGGTAGTGAGTAAACCGAGAGATTCGATTAAATATTGTAATCGTGATTTATCGGCTCAGTGTATAAATTGAATTTAGCTACACTGCCTCTTTGAGAGTACCAGGAAACGGGCCACAGCTTATGTAGTGAGTACCAATGTGCTAGTTGCTAGTGTGCTAAAGCTATGAAGGTAGAGTTACCTCCAAACGCTAGAAGGGACATTAATGCAGCTGTGTCATATGGACATCGATGACGAATTAGCAAGAGTACAGAACAAATAGACTTCTTTTATTGTAACACTTAAGAATTCTTCGAAGACTTAACAAGGCCCTATTTGAAATCGAACATCCCAGAAAGAAGTCACAAATGGACACGCGTCAGTGAAATATGAGCCTGCATTCAGAGTAATTTTGTGCCTTGTGATCTAACTTTCCCCAAAACATGAGTCGAACCTTACCTGAGAAACTACGATTATTCTAATACCTTTATCTCAAATGTATTACTCGTACAATATCTTGAAAACCAAATAATGTTCTCGTGTTTAACTTTCTATATTTTTTTAACATATTTTGCCTAACCTTATTACTTCTTTATTTTTGTTTATCATCATTTCCCTCCGTCAAAACACAAGTACGCACCTGGCGTATTCACTTGCCGTCCATGAAGTGCTTTCTCACATTGAGAAGATAAGAAGAAGGGGTTTGAGCTTACTTTCGAGCTCTTCGTAGCTGCAGTGATAGAAGAGTACGAAAACATGAACCGCTTAGAAATAATAATTGCACAGCGCAAGCGCTAAACATTTGACTGACCCATCAAACGTTTGATTCATAACCATCGGGAATGTAGCCATTGTTTGGAAGATAATTGAAGCGAGTGGATTCTGTTTGCTGTTTGGTTTAATCCAATTTTTCGGTATCAAGGGCTTACTGACTGGACATACATACCTTTTCAAAACGTGTCAAAAGATGTGAAGTATTACTTTTAGGAAAGAGAATTATTCTTTTTTCGGCATCAGGGTCAAAAAATGCGAACAATGCACAAATCAAAAGTAAATAAATTCCCCTTTTCCTCAGGGTTACTGTGGAAAAGACAAAGAACATTAAATAGTGTACAGATGCAACCGGCAACACGCTGTAAGACATCACTACAGTACATTGCACACAACTCGGAAACGATGCGTTTTATAGCCTAAAAACCTGGTTTCGGAATCCCTTACAGAACAGTAGTTTTCTTTCCTGTGCCCTAAACTATAAAATGAAACAATTTTATGCGTTTTATTCCAAGCTTAGTGTTTAAGAGTATACTTCACTCCACATATAGATTTGTGTACTTGAAAAGCATATTATTAATAATATCTCACGTGGCCGCCATTAGTGTTTAGAAATGTTCGAAGTGATATTATTTTATCAGTTGTCATGACATTACAGTTAAACAAAGGGTACTGGAGACAGTGTATTTGACTTCTAAAGGACTTCGCTCTATTGGTGGAAGATGTCACGAGGCCATTTCTCAACCAAAGGGAGGGACGAGGAGCCCAATGATTATCATATTTTTATGTTTTCAAGTTTCATAGGTATTGCAGAAAGTAAGGCACAGAACACACGCTAATGACATATTTGTACTGTACTGTGTGGCAGATGACTTAATAGGTTTTTTTAAATATTTTATCCAGTAATTGTACGTGTACTATGCTCTCGGACAAAAGAACTTCAGTAACGTTAACAACAAATTTAATGAATTATGATCGAAGTTCGACCACTCGTCAACTACATTTATATATTTTTCCTGACACTGCGAAAAAGCTGTAAACGTACATTCATTACGAGATGTACTTCATATGAATAAAAATATCATTTTGCAGTCTTACAAATGCTGAGAACCATATTTGTATTTGAAATAGAAATAAATCAGGTGAAAGGGAGAAAAATGCCAGGTAAAGAGGCAGAAATCCAATGGTAAGAGCATTGTTTAAGGTTTTGTAAAGAGTTCTGCTTTTCAGGTCGGGAAAACGCGGGAATCAAAGCGAATGTGAATAAGCCTCAAGAAAGGAGAAAGTACCAGAAAACGGTACGTTTTCGCAAGGTATTACGAAAAATGAAAGAACCCAACGGCGTTCATTAAGCCATAAGTTTCCCACGTGGTATTCAAGACAGCAAAAGAAACGAAAATACGCAAAGGATCTCCCAGAATTAAAACGCACAAAAATAGCGTGAAAGAACGAATGAATGCGCAGATTTTAAAAATTCAACCCCTAACAAAAGAGTCAAATACATAAACTCTGAAGGATCTAGAAAGAACGCGAATGTGCTTTAAAACAGTACAAAGACGTAAGAAAGCCAGGAGCAACAATTTCCTTAAGCACACTTAGTGACATATTTTTGTCATTTCAAAACACGTGTCTTGTACATGATGTCACAATTTTGAATAGAGTCATAGTAACCATCGCTCTGGCATTGGGTACCGAGATCCCAATCTCGTCACTCAAGCGAGAATTTGTGGCGTACAAAGCGGGTTTGTGACAAATTGCCTCTGGGTTTCCGGCTTCCCCTGACTCTCGTTTCAGAATTGTGTCATCACCTTTCATATCTGCACTTCATCTTCATCTATCATGTATTCACCACCTCTGAAGTTCGAATACTGGAAATAATTTTCGTAATACGTAAATGTGTCCATTTTTCAGATGTGTATTTTAACAGTGAATCACGCCTCTATTACTCCACGTACTGGGAGCTTAAAGTCAAAACACATCTTGTTCATTTGCTGCAACAGTGAGATAGCTCAACGGGTGTGCTTTTCAGATGACATGAGAAATCTCAAGTTTGGAGATGGAAAAAACTATACAATATTGAGACAGTGCAGGGAGAGGAAGCTCAGTGCATCAACTGAAGTCACTGCATTGCCTCTGACCAGCAGGTCCTAGGTTCGAGTCCCGACAGAGGCAAGATTTTCGGCACTAGCTAATCAGCTAGGTCGAATTCAGTCTATCTGGAGGCGAATCCTTAGAGGCCGGCTGCTCTGATCGGTAGTTTTCTGTGGTTTCTCCAATCAACACCAGACGAATGCCGGATCAGTACTCTAACAAACTGACCACAGACCGCGCGCGATTTTTCCTTCCTCTTATTTCTATCTTCACCCCTTCCACACACTTACACTAACATGCACTACACTACCGCATATGCCGGGAGACCAGTCGAAGCTTAGAGCTTGTCCCGACTGGGGTGGTGCCCCCCTGATGGGAGATACCTGGTTGGAGTAAACGCTAGCCGACTGTACGTCAGCACAGGATCTCGCCAGCGGGGGAAGATCACCGCCACCTGCCGGGGGGACACCTACTACACTTACGGGATTAATAGCCTCAATAGTTGACGGACAAGGAATCACTAACAACCAACCAACCAACAAATCGACACAGTAGGTAGTTTTGGCGGAACACAAGAAAACAAGAGTAAGTTTAAATCAGAGTTCATAGAAACATTAAAAATTGAAAATATTTGATTTTCAAAAATAATTTTAGAAATATGAATTTTGAATAATTTCATCAAATTTTATCAACTTGTATTAAAATTTAGGTTCTTAATCATTTTTGAAATCACTTTACTTCACTTTTCACCAATAGTACTCGGCTAGACCCTGTTTTGTAAGATCAAAAATGCTTGAATAACTAATGTAACTTGTATGAATTTGTTGTAAACGTATATTTATATTAAAGAGATTGTATAAACTGTATTTGTTAGACACAATTCGTAGCTTTCACCCATAGTTCGCTTTCTATACGCGCAAGTTTTCTTGATATTCCTCAGCGGGAGGTGCGGTGAGATGGCTCTGGCTACGTCACGGCTTAAAAGGTCGTACTGGGGGCATGAACTGAACTCGCCAAAGCATGCCACGAGAAATGCTACGATTGTTTTAAAAGTATGAGGTGGTTGTTGCCAGCATTGTAAATTGGTACGTGCCGTTCCGAGTCGAACCTAAGTATCTGAACGTGCCGTACTATTCAGCGAATTTTTCGGAATTCAGAACCCACAAATCGTAGATTTTGACTACACAACGAGTACGAGGAAGTAATGCACTAGCCTTAGAGACAAGATTTACCCCCTTTTTAGTTACCAGGGCCCTGCAATAAGCTTTTATGTCGAAAATTCGCCATTTTTCCGCAGTATCACAATACTTTCTGTATACTGCGAAAGCAGTTTCGAGTTTTCGAGAGGCTTTGTTTATGACATTAGTTATAGCACATGTTCTCATAAATATTGTAATGTGAACAATGGCCGGTAGTTAAAATTTTAACGTCGTGACAGGCAAATCCAAATATCCTTTTTTGAAAATTTGAAGACACAAATCAAAAGCGCAATATAACGTTTATAACATTTCATAGAGTGCATTTAGCACAATCCCTACCAAAAGTTTAAAGAAAAAATTGGAGACGTTTTTTAGAAAATCTTGTTTTTGTAACTTTGTTAAATTGCACAAATTGCACGCAATATTTCGCGAAAACTACTAAAATTTTCAAAAAATGTACAAGACCTTAATGAAAGGACAAAATATGGACAAACATTTTATTAGAAGGACAATTTTTTTTTAATTTTGTGGTTGTAGTAAGACCGCAAAAAAGTTAAACTTTTGAAATTTTTGAAAAATCAGAGTTCACCGTGAAAATCGGTTTTGTGCCATCCTTCATAAGTATATTTTACTCTATTCTTACAAAAAATTTCAAGAAAAAATTTGATGCGATTTTTGAGAAAATTTTGTAAATGTCCCAAGGGCTTTATGTAAAGTACTCAGAAAAACTAATGAATGATTTTCGACTCAAGCCATGTGGTCAGGGGTTCTTCAATTTGGAAAATATCCAACGCATGTTTTAGGCGCTAATGTTGTTCATATACACCAAACAGACGGACAGACGGACGGACGTTTTTTAAAAAACATTTTTCGATATCAGGGAACCACAAAACGTATATTTCCATTGATATCTCGAAAAAATTTACTCCATTGTTACAAAAAACTGAAAGTATTTGGTGCCATTTCTTAGAAAATTTTGAAAATGTCCCAGGTGTTTCATGTAATGAACTCCACAAATCAAAGAATGTTTTAGAGTGTTGTGTTAGTGAATTTTAGAGTGTTGTTCACACACAGCCGGACGGACAGGCGGCCCGGAAAGTATTTGCGTAACTTGTGCTTCAAATTTACGCAATTTAAAAAAATTCTCAAAAACAGCTCCTAATTTTAAAAAATCCACAAATATTGCAAAAAACAACTCGGTTTTTTAAAAAATGTACACGGCGTTTTTTAAAATGCTGACTTTTTACAGCACACTTCGTCTGAGATAAAAATCTCTATTGTAACGTACTATCTAGCGAACCTAGTGGCATCTATTTGGGGACGCGTGGTGAGCGATAAGTAACAGGAAATCACCTCGCCACAGGAGGGAGAGAAGGGTTTTTCCACGTAGCCAGCACGCGGCAAAGAGAAACACAAGGCTTTCGGGTCCTCCGGTCTTAAGGAACGGAGACTCAAACCCTCATAGCCAGCAATAGGGCCTAGCGGGGGCGGCGTGACGTAGTAGGTCACGTGGGCCTCTAGTATATAAGGGAGTGCACAGAGCCAGTGGGGGGTTGAGTGTCTCAGGGCCGCCCTCTGCGCCCCTAGAGAAACTCGAATAGAAACTCTACATCACGAAGCATCAGTGCCACTGCTAAAAAACCACTTAAAAACTCTAGCTAAAAACTTTTTTGAAAAAGCAGCTGACTCGGAAAATGAACTCATTTCCGCGATCGCCTCATACGAGCCCGATATAAGGGCGAAGTATAGGCGACCGAAACACTTTCTGGAGTAAGAGCAATCTGAAACAGAGAAGTGGGATTGGGACATAAACATAGTATTACAAAACACGCAATGCGCGCGCCGGTAGGCTAATGTCTTTCTGACCGTTGTTTTTTCTCTTATGTTACAGGATAGGCCATAGATGCCCGTAAGGGTAGGAATGGTCCCACCGCGGTGGCGTGAACGCACATTGCACTTTCAGTGCGTTCACAAAACTGCACAGATTTGCTCCTTGCCAGTGGGGGGTTCTGGAGACAGAGGGAGAACCTCGTGCAGTTGCACAAACTTGGCGCCACGACGATGAAGCGTCGAGCAGGGCTCGCGAGGCAAGTCACTTGTTGACGAGCCTGTGGGGGACTTTGTGTCCTAGAGTGACTGCGGTCACGTGGGAGCGATGCTTTGGGCGTGCTCCGAGGTGAGGAGTGGTTGAGTGCTACGACTCGCGACCGATTCTCAATGTGATAAGATCGCTCCTGCGATCGAGGCAAACCATCCATTGGTACGCCAGAACGGACTTCGTGTCCCAGTGTGACATCCGGTCACGGAAGCTTGGCTTTGTGGCTTTAGAAGTAGGAGTGGCGAATGCCGCAATTGAAACCGATCATCAATCGGGTTGGGATCGCTCCCGCGATCTGGGGATAGCAGGTCTATCAGAGCTATGGTGTAAAGTGTAAATTCATTGTAAATATTTGTTGTGTTTTCTTTGCAAATAAGTATTTGTTATATGAAAGCTGTGTCTGTGTCTGTGTTCACTGTATCTATGACGTCACAGTATCTTCAATTTTGTAGTTTTGAAGTAAAGTTTTGCACTTCCCGAAAAACTGAGCGATCCCTGAAAATGGTACTAGCACCATTTTTTACTGTCCCTTATTACATATGTGGCAAAATATAAAAATAAATTGGTGTGGTATTTGAGAATTTTTGTAAACAAATTTTAAAAAGTCTATATTTGACGCAAAATTACACCAAAGCTACTCATATTTTCGAAAAATTAAACATGGCTTCTTTCAAGATGTCTTTAAGAAACATATTTCATTTAGGAAAAAGTCCCTATTTCCAATATTATAGATGCAGGAAGACGCCAAAAAAAGTTTGAACTTTTGTAATTTTCGAAAAATCAGATATTTTAAAGAAAATGAGATCTGCAACAAAATTGGATTGGGGTTGCCTATGACCACCATTCATATACTTAAGTTCGTTCATCTTATGTTTGAAAGTCACTCGAAAATGAATCTGCCCATAAATTTTGTGTTTTACCTGGGGTTCCCGGCTTTGATAAATTACTTGTAGGGAAAATAGTAAAGAGTTATTTACTGACGTGTCCTGCATGTGATTTGAGGAACATTGACCTTTGCAGAAAAACTCGTGTAGTCAATGTCACGAATGTCAATTGTTGTTGTTGTTGTTGGGTTTTTTTTTTTTTTTTTTTTTCATTTTCGGTTCATAAGCTATATTTTGTGAAGAGGAAATAAAGTCTGCATTATCAGTCTCCTAGAGAACTTCACCGCAAAATCTTAAAGCATTTTATCTCAAATAAACAACAAGAAAGGTAGAGGAGTAGTGGCCATAATATTTTTGAAGTTAGATAATTCTATACAGGAGGAACATATCAGTCGTGTGTAGTGTATTTCTCTGCTGAACAATATTGTTCTTTGTATCCTCATTCATTCACTCAACCTTCAATCATCTGGTCGGTTATATAAAAAAAAGCCGACACTTATTCACTCACTCTACCTTTTCAGGCGGGGTACATGCTAGTTCATTAACTCCACATTTACTTCCAAAGTACCTTTTCTTTGCGCCAACATGCACTGTTTTTTGAACATCAATTCAATTAAGTCATTTAATGCTCCTGATATATTGTATTACATCTTCCTTACTTCATTACTTGTTTTGTTTTCTTTTCTTCTCACATGTCTTTGTTCTGCAAGATGGAAGTTGTATACTTGTTCTAATCGTTTGCTCCTTGATTGTGCTTTCCCATTTATTCTTCATATTTACCTTAAACCGAATTCCTTCCTTCCTCTTTCTCGTATTCTTCAATTCAATATGGTCTTCCTAGTCCAATTGGCTTTCATGTGAAAGAATGCTTTAATACGAAACAATTTCTTTTGTTTTATATTTCAATGCTATTACTAGAATTCTATAAGAACTTGAACACATTTCTCTACGATAAGGACTAAGTTAACTTCTTTCCTTCCCTTCTTTCCTTCCTTCCCTACTTTCAGTATTTCCTCAGGATTCCTCCCCTTAACCCTCTTCATCTGTGCTGTTCCTGCGTCGTGTCGTCTGCGAACCTTCGTTCGTTTACGCGTTCGAGTTCTTTTGCTCCTTCTCGTCAGGCTCACTCCGTTTGTCTTATCTGGTTCGGTTCGCCATCCTAGTTTAGCTGGCTCTCCTAAGTAACAATGACGTCTTTAGCTTCGTTGTTGGATGTTAGAAGAGGAATGCTAAAAGAACTACAACAAATTTCTCTAGGATAAAAACTAAGTGAAATTGTTTCTAACCCTTCTTCATATACTTTGAGTATTTCTTCGGGATTCCTCCCTCTAACGCTCTTCCTCTGCGTTGTTCCTGCGTCGCGTCGTCTGCGGAACTTTGCGACCCCCCCCTCCCCGCCGCCCGGAGCTCGCGTGGCCGTCCGTGGCAGCCTCTGCGCCCGAAAAGAAGCTGCGGAGGGGAGAGGGTGGGACCTTTGAAGCGGCGGGGCGGTGTCTCGCCAGAGTTTTCGCGAGGCGCCCCCACCCCCACCCCCACCCCCGCGACGCCGGATCCGACTCTCTTCGTAGATCGATCAATGAACTAACTCCGCGGCAACTCGTCACCGAGGGGAGACGTCGGTAGCGGAGACGGCGATGGTGGTGACGGTGGTCGTGATGTGATAGGAGTGGAGATAATGGTGTCAATGGTGGTGATGCGCTAGTGTCTAGGCATGAGCCAATGAGACGGACTTGATTGATTGATTAATTGGTTATTTTCCTTTTCCGGCGCGTCAACTGCTGTGCCGGCATTATAAGCTTGATGGTCGTATCTGAGCAAAATGTAAATGAGAAATCGAGTTTTAAAGTTTAACAACGTTCATCAGTTGATCGCCAACTTAATGAAGCGTTCATTCGTAGCTATATTCATAGATTTTGTAAATACTTCATTTTCCGAGCATTAATTTTTTGTGAAATTATTCATTTATAATAAGTAAATGTATCAATTTGGGAGCCGAGGTAGGTAAGAGCGTGTACCGACTTAGCGCTTCGGTTCCAGGGGTCGCGGATGTGAGTCCCGCCCTGGGCATGACTGGTTGTCTCTTATATATGTGTTGCTGCGGAGGACATCGCGTTGTTCTGACCCCATATCAGATGAGCCCACAAGTGTGTTGGTGTCTAGTTTACGGTCGAACATTACAGAGTACAGAAACATTACAGAGTACAAAAAAAGTTTTCTAATGCTGCGGAAAATTGTTTTCCAGCTTTGAACGGAAATTCACATTTTCGGCTCCTCTGATGCTGAAAAAGCGATTTTAATTGAGATTTTTAAAAACATTCTATAAAATTTGGGGGTACTTTACATGAAGATCTCCAGACATTTTCAAAATATACTCAGAAACGGCTCCAAATTTTTTCTTTAAATTTCGTGTAAGAATAGAATAACATACACTCACAAAACTGACAGAGGTCACGGTTAACTCTGACTTTTCGAAAATTTCTAAAGTATAATATTTTCGTTATCTTTCTACAAAAACAAAATTACAGAATGAGATTTTTCCTTCAAATACAAGTTGTTCTCTATAGTGAGTTCTTTCATTGAGGTCATGTACATTTTTTTAAATATTTTAGAAGTTTTCGCGCAATATTGCATGCAATATGTGCAATTTTAAAAAATCGAAATCAATTTTCCGGAGTGTTACAAAACTTTCTCTACATTACTACGTATATACGTAAGTATACAAGAAAGTAAAAATATTTAAAATGAGTTTTTCTCAAAAACGGCTCCAACTTTTAGAGATAGTGCTAATTGCACAGTAACCGATGACATAAAATTCATTTCGCTGTATTTTTTCTCCAAAAAATACACAAATGTATTTCTATCTCTCTCGCTCTCTCGCTCTCTCTCGCTCTCTCGCTCTCTCTCGCTCTCTCGCTCTCGCTCTCTCGCTCTCGCTCTCTCGCTCTCTATCTCTCTCTCGCTCTCTATCTCTCTCTCGCTCTCTATCTCTCTCGCTATCTCTCTCTCGCTCTCTCTCTCTCGCTCTCTCTCTCGCTCGCTCTCTCGCTCTCGCTCTCTCGCTCTCGCTCTCTCGCTCTCTCGCTCTCTCGCTTTCTCGCTTTCTCGCTATCGCTCTCTCTCGCTGTCGCTCTCTCGCTCTCTCGCTTTCTCGCTTTCTCGCTTTCTCGCTTTCTCGCTATCGCTCTCTCTCGCTGTCGCTCTCTCTCGCTGTCGCTCTCTCTCGCTGTCGCTCTCTCTCGCTGTCGCTCTCTCTCTCGCTGTCGCTCTCGCTCGCTCTCGCTCTCTCTCTCTCGCTCTCACACACACACAAATACACTCTCACGTCGTTTATATATACATTGCCTAAGAGTTGTGTACATTATTGTATTTGCGAGTACAAGTGCTTTAAATGACGTGTTGTGAAGCTTCTCGAAAAATCGAGTTTCATGTGAAAATAAGCTCAAAATTCCATATTTTCAAAGCGCATATGCCATTTTCTGGAAAAGAGCTCCAAATTTTTCCTTCAAACTTTTTGTACGCAAGTACTAAAAACACTGAATAACACGAAATAAACAAAACAGTCAAAATTATTATAGGCGCCAATGGCAGCGAAAAAGAGAGAGCGGGGCGAAATCATATTGATTGATTGATTGTTAGTGATTCCGGGTGCGTCTACAACTGGGTTATAGTCCCGTAAGAGTATTGCATGTCTGTTCAGGTGGTGGCGGTGATCTTTCCCACGCTGGATAGCGAGATCTGGCGCCGACCTACCGTGAGCTAGCTCAACCAGGTATCTCTCACCAGAGAGGCACCGCCCCTGCCGAAACAAGCTCTAAACGGTCTGACCGGTCTCTCAGCATGTGTGGTAGTGCAGTGCATGTTAGGGTGTGTGTAAGGAGACAAGATAGAGGTAGGAAGATCGCGCGCAAACCGTGACCCGTTTAATAATGTACTGCTCCGGCATTTCCCTGGTGTTGATCGGAGAAACAACGGAAAACCACAGATCAAAGCAGCCAGCGACAAGAAGTTTTCTCTAGACAGCTACTGAATTCGACCTAGCTGACAAGCAAGTGTCGAAAAATCCAGTTGCCGTCGGGACTCGAACTTATGAACTCCAGGTCAGAGGGAATGCACTGTCATCAGTTGATGTCCTAGAGCCAACTCTTCCGGTGCGAAACCCAAGAAATAGCTTAGACTTAAGGGAGAAAGTCTGTGCCACCACTTGTTTTCTTTGTAATGAGAATGAACCACTACCCAGGCATGATCGATTACTTTTGGAGTCTTCTGAACTTTAACACTTCTTTACTTTTACTTTTATATTTGTAGTTCTATCCGTACAAAAAGTTCGAAAAAAACCTTTGGAGTGGTTTTTAGAAATTGCCCTATGCGCTTTTGAAAATGTGGATTTTTGAGCTTATTTTCACATAAACTTCAATTTCCGGGACACTTCACAATACATTGAAGAATACTAGATCAATGATTTTCTATTACTATCCACACACAGCAAGCTAATTCTCACGAAAAACTTGCTAATGTAATATTACAGTTCTATGCTTAATGCAAGTAGATTCATATTTCACGTTAAATCGCCAAGGACATCCTCTAGTTCCGGCCCCTATATATTGGCCTTCATTCAAGACTGCCCTGGCTAGCATTTCGGAACGGATAGCACAGGGGGAGGAATGTGTGAAGCCATCAGTTGCAGCAACATTTTCTGTTTCTGAGATTTTGTTATTCAAGATTTCGGACGTGCAATTACCCCTATTCTTTTCGTGCTCGGTAGGGTGGAGTGGGTTATGATAGGGTGGGCAGAGACATGACTGGGCAAACAACACGTCTCTTTATACAATTCTATCAAGAATGGACAAGAAACAAAACTGTGGCACTGAAAAGGTGGAGTTAAGTTATGACCGATTTATCGATTTATTAATAGCAACGTAACTACAGTTATTATTTAATGGAAGCTGACTCAGAGAGAAATCAGGAAGATATCTCTTTAAACATCACTGCCAATCTCTTCATTATTTATAACAATAATAATAATTATTAATATTGTCGAACATGGAAATTAAGCAAATAGGAAAATCTTAATAAAAACAATAAAATGTAGTTTATTTAAAATGACAATAAACTGACCTTAGAGTAAATACTCAATGCAACTACCATTTGCCAAAAGATAGGCGATTGCGCTTTCTTCAGCGTAGTGGCTGGAACACATTGAAGAGTAACAAGGACAGAATAAGTGACTTCTCTATCTTGCAACTAAAATAGCAGCTTTCTTACTGCACCAAATCCGAGGGCACGTGACTGCCGGGGGTTCGCTGAATGGGAAAGCAAAGCCGATGGTCTTTTCACGGGTCGCTAAATTGCCGAAACAAGATTAGGGGAGGAATTGCAATATAAAATACATACCCGCTATATGAGAAAGTAAAAGGAACTATGGACATTTTTCTCTGACAATTAAACATGCAAAATCGCGGAACTTGGGTAAGGAGACCCCGTGCGTCAGCGCTTTGCGGCACCGATCAGACCGCTGGTTGCGAGCCGACTAGATATGGAAAGAAAACCAACGACAGACAACGAAAATACAAATACACGAACGAACAGACGAGCGGACAAACGAAAGGTCGATGAGACGAAAGCGGGAAGGACAAACGACGGCCAGAAGAACCGACGGACGAACGAACGTCAGCGCTAGTGAGACAGCGAAGCGCCGAGCTGCGCTGCGCCGACGGCGATCTGGTAGGCAAAGGAAGAGCTCCGTCGTTCGATAGCCGCCCCCGGAGACGTAATTGGAAATCTCCCTTTGGTCCAGGCGTTTTCCGTTTCCTCGCTCCCGGACATTCTCCAGCCGCGCTCCCCAACTACGCTCGCGACTCTCTTCTTGGAATTCGACGTCGTCGCGATAGCAGATCCTCAGGGAAGCGATTTGCTGGCGGCAATTCTTCCTCTACGTATCAACTGCAGACGAGAATACACGTCAAGAGAGCGTCATTAGATGCCACTTTGACATCGTTACAATTTACCTGACTGCAAGAAGGGCGAAAAGTTAGAATTGGGTCTGTGTGTTGGAGTCCAATGACTGGGTTTTTTGTCGGCCTCGTCACCTTTTAAACAATCAACGGATTGTGACATTATAAATGATATATTTTGAGCGTGAGATTGATACTACATATTACACATCGGTATTTAAAAATTGGTATGGTAAAGTAAGGTACATTAAGTCTATTCAAAGGACTACGGTCAATCAATTTTATTGAGAAAACAAGTCTAAATATTGATTCATGGAAAATTTTGTCAACTTCTACTATGAGAATTCTCTTATTTGTTTGTTATTGTTTTTTTTTCGATCTTAAGAGTGGCTACATTTCATTCATTTCGAAACTCTCTAGAAATGTTAATAATTTCCACAACTTAAATTTATTTCGTGTGTGTGTCTTTGTGTGTGTGTGTGTGTGTGTGTGTGTGTGTGTGTGTGTGTTTGTGTGAATGTGATGCTTTATTTGAGTGTTGTGTTGTGTTACCTATGGTTTGTTTGGGTGTTGTATTATGATGCTGTGTTTTAGTGTTATGTTACGTCATTGTGTTGTGTTTGGGTTGTTTTTTTTAATATATTTTTCTGCCTGTTCGGCATAATATGCCTTTCAGGGGTTTTAATTTACAATTTATTAGCACACATAATTTTTGGCCTTTCGGCTGACAGTATTTGAGGAGGACCACACGGCTATCTCGTAAACAAAGTCTGCAGAGCAGTAATTCAAAAGAAAATTTAATTTTTTTAAAATTAATGCATTAATTTTATTTTTTTCCAGCAGCGGAATTGATTAATGAGAGGGGATGGAAATTATTCTAATTTAAGGTGGTTTAAGAGAGTCTTTGGGGTATCGAGA
>BOPP01000113.1:4010129-4091007 GCA_017312745.1 Gryllus bimaculatus
TATATATATATATATAAAATAAGATATTCTACCATGCTTTCGTTTCGTTCTTCTATCGAACAGATTTTAATTGTTTTTCCTTTGAATGAAAGTATGTGATCCCTAGGTGTGTTATCAGATATTGTTTGTGTTGATTCGCTAGCATTAACACTGTAAATTAATTAAAGAAATAATTATTCAATTGTACGCTATTCAGTAGTCAATTGTTTTCTTCCAAAGACTTTTTTAATTATCGACATTCATCGATTTAAATACAGTCCTTTGACGTAAATAAGCTGTTACTGCGTCATCCAATCGGTAATTTGAACGTCACTACAGTGACGTCATTGTGCTGACGTTCAACATCCCGTTTGATAACAGTAACAACAGATTTACGTCAACACACTATGTTAAACTGTTTCTTAAATGGAAAAATAAGTTTACCTTCTAGCAATTTGTCAGAAGAAATGAATCAGTTTTTTATAGGAGATGATGACGTATCAAAGAACTTCTGAAATAATATGTCAATAGAATTATACTCTGCATTCTGGGTCATTCGGTGGTGATATTGCCTTGCCATCTGATCATGAACTACAAGTGTTCAAATGTGTACGTGTTAATTTACCAAACATAAATGATTTTGTGCTGCATAATATCTAATCATCCTGCCCATAAAAGTGAATATCTGCAAAAATAAGCATTAAGAGAAGTTTGCTTTTTCTTTCTCCTATTTAAGAATTAACTTTGTGAACATTAGTGTTGGCACTGTATATTACATCTATCTCAGATGTCTTCGTCAAATTTTGACGGGTTCCCACTAGTTTTAAAATAAAATATTTCAAAAATTTCGAGTGGAATTACTCCCCCACCCCCGAAATCTAGGTCACTGACGTTTAAAACATCCTTTGACCACCGATCTACTAAAGAGATCCGAGCTTGACAGATCATGTAAAATATATATTTTAGTAAACATATTATTTCTTAAAATTTACAACTTTTCGGCCTTGAACATGTCCCATTTGCTAAAATATTATATCATCATCCATAAGGTTTTGAAATAGCATGACATTTTCCAAAAACAGATTGCATTCAATCACAGTGTCCTTGAAAGTGGCTGCGATTCAGTTGTTACCCTTTCTGAAGTGATTATACAAATTCCGGCTGAAACTTATTTTACTTTTCTTCGAGAATTTCCACACACACCAGAAAACGCTACATCAGCTATTTTTTAAGATCTACCGCGAAAAATACGATGCGAGAACAATGAACTTCCGTTACTCATCAATCTCCTTGGATCGAGTTTGGTAATGCATCACATAATTTCTAAGGGGAGAAAAAAGTTTTGTTTTCCCTACCCGCACGCACAGACGGCCGACACAGCGGGGTGGCTGTTACAAGCGCTGGCGTAGCCGGTTCATTCCACGGCCAGCTATACGAGGGCCCCAGAGATACGCCGTCGCGGACCACCGCGTTCCAGGATGCGTGAAACTTTAGGAGGCCGTTGGAGCTCTCCGTGCTGGACTGCTGCTTCTCGTCCGCGCGCTGCGTTACTCGTAGTCGCTCGTATAGTCTACTATAGTACAAAAAAAGCAAGTTGCGCTGAGCGCCCCGAGCGCCGCAAGGATCGAGTTTCACTCCGCCGGCGTCCTGCCGCAGAATAGCAGATTCCCAAAGCGCTGTATATCTCTAGACTCTGTTAATGGAATTAGCGGAATATTTTACTTATCGACTTAACGTCCCCCTCCCTCTTCCTGAAAGCCTGCGACTTGGGCGAAAGCCACGCACTTTCGAGTAAATTGTTACGTTGGGAAGCGAAGGTATTTTATTCAATTTCCTTCGTAATCCAAGCACAATTATCTATTTTCATCAAAAGGCAAATCGAATTTTGTTGCAATTGTGATATCACAACAATATTATTTATTACGTGTTTCTGGAGTATAGTACTCGTTCTGCCATCTCTTGACTTTCCTGTAAACCTCGTTTACAGGAGAACACCACGCTCTAGTAGCATTTGGTAGAAATAAAATTTATTAAATTGCCAGTAGTCGACCACTGCACAGTGCTACAGTCGATCGTGTCTTGATCACTTGATGAATTCTGATGGTTGCAAATACTGCATATATGAAAAAGCATTGAGATTTTGAAAGACATTTGTAGGGCAAAATCAATCGTGCCCGGCCTCCATGAATTAACAAAGAAGTACCTGATAAAACAGTGTGAATGTCAAGAATAGAAGTTTATAGCAGTACTGTTAAGTAGGTGTTGTATTTGAGATCATAACCTATTTTACATTTAGTATTTTCTCGGATATTACCTCTGCTAGGACGCTCTTTCTTAGAGCGGTACAGAATTTCCTGCTGTATACTTCTCGTGCTTCAGTTCTGCAATAATATGTATTCGAATAATTGGAAGTCAATCAAATTTATTTTTTTTACTGAAGATAATTCTGAAATTTCTTGTATTCAATAAAATTATTTTTGACAGGTATGATTACATTAACGAGGAAACTGAAGAAAGAATCAGATGTTACCCCTGGAGCAACTACAGAAGTACCCAAGAGAGTGTCTGTCAGAGACAAGTTACTGATTAAGGAGGTATGAAATTTAACATTATAAAGGACTTATAATTATAATTATTTTGTCTTGGTAATGATAATGATGCCAACAAACAAATGTGTAGGTTCAGGAAATGGAGCAAACTTTACCTATTACTTGTCGAGTGAAATTTGAAAATGCAGATCTTCTACATGATTTTCAACTAGTTGTGACACCTGATGAAGGTTATTGGTGTGGAGGGCGCTTCAGTTTTCACATATTAATAACTGAAGATTATAATATGGCTGTAAGTATTGATGTTTTCAAAACATGTAAAATTGATACTAAAGAAAAGTATTTTATACTTCAAAGGCACAGAAGATATACAAAATATCCATAATTGTAATAGTGACCTGAATGAATTGTTGTTTTAGCCTCCAACTGTCAAGTGCCTCACTAAACTATGGCACCCTAATATTAGTGAAGATGGTGATATATGTCTTAGCCTCCTGAGACAAAATTCCATTGATGGAATGGGCTGGGCACCTACTAGAAAATTAAAAGACGTTGTATGGGGACTTAATTCATTATTCACTGTAAGTAAAGAGAAATGCTATCATTAATATCCTTACTTGGATGTTATGTGAATAATTGAGCATTTGAGATTTTGTGTTTCTGTTGCAGGACTTACTGAATTTCGATGATCCTCTAAATATTGAGGCTGCTGAGCTTTATACAAAGGATAAAGATGCATTTCGCTGTAAAGTAAGAGAATATGTGACAAAATATGCCAAGAGGTGAAAATGATTGTGAAGCAACAAATGACTTTTCAAATGAAATGTGTTTGGTTCATTTGTGAACTGTATTGAATGAATGTTGAACTATGTTTCCTACTTGAGTGATAGATGTGTTAATATGTGACCGGAAGAAAAACTAAAGGTTTTGCATTGTGGACTTCAGAGTTAATAAATGAGTTTGAGCTGTTTATGCATGCCTGAAAATTGCATAAGTGAAACATTAGAAGAGCTTAATTATCTTTCGCCAGATTGAATTCTTGTGTAAACCACCTTTCTCCTTCATTAATCATGATCCAGCTTTCTTCACAGCAAATTTTATGTATTGGAAATTAAGTAATAATGATAAACATTTTTCCTATATCCACACCCTCTACAATTAAACCCCATCTTCCACTATAATTATCAAAATCTCTTGGAACTGTTATAAAACATACGTGTAATGACATTAACATGAAACATTTATAGTCCAGAAACTGATGAGCTCTTATTCTTTGAAAAGGGTGGAAATAAATGCTGCTCTTAAATAAAAAATTCTGGTTTCTACTACTGCACGTTACCCTAACAGCACTATGTTTTCATAATATTCCTAATAAAAATTACAATTTCGAAGATTTGGAAGCATAAACGACTGTACCTGAAAGAAGAAAAGCATGCCATTCATTATTCATAAATTAATTTATTTAAACTGAAGTTGGTTATAACTCGGTGGCAGCTAATTACATATATAAGATAACATAGCTAATATGCAAATTATATAATAATGATAATTATAGTAATTAATAATGCTACAATAATAATCATAATAACAATAGTTACTGCATCAGGGCATTTCAGAATAATGACATAAGACTTAGTTTTGTTGGTTTTTTTTTGACAATGAAACCAAGATTGGCCTGATCATCTGAATCCACAAAGAAATGCCTGAGGGAAGTGAAAAAATATTCATTTTAATAATTTGTCCTGTACAAAGTGAAGCTCCCAGACTGCCTTTGGAGCTAGTTAGGGGTTTATTGGAATGCCTAGGGAACGGGTCAGTCTTTAAATTGGGTCCCCAATGCCACATTTATAGAGCAGTAGAATTTCCCTAACATAGTTCTGATTGTGAAGCTCCGTGATTACCTAGAGGTGGTTGAGGGTGTCAATTCAAAGGTTGGAGAGAGATTTCATTTCTTCATAAGAATGTGCTGAGTTTTTAATTACTTAGTAATTTATAAATGTTTAGTAGAAATTGTATAATGTTTCTTTAATTTATTGTCAGTCCTCATAATATATTTTAATATTACTATTTTATTTAAACAATGTAATGAAACTAGTACATTTGCACAACAAGGCATTAATTGAGTGGTTGCCGTTCCGTGGTATATATCAAGACAAGTAACATAATGATGTATCAGTAATTTCAATGCATACTTTTTTAAATAACTCTAAGAAAATATTGCATCTTACTTGTTATTTTTAATAAATATTAAGTTTCTATAAATGTACAGATATTCTATAAAGTGGATAAGATAAAAAGGAATTGATGCGGCTCATTTGCTGTAATAAAACTCAGGTAAACACATTCTGAGCCCACTTTTCCATGAAATGTTTATATTTAGGTATGAAATGTTTTACTAGTAAGTAAATAAATAGAATATACTACAAGGACAATTAAATTATAACTTGAATTATGAAATTAATTCAATTGATTTTATGATCAATGGTTTCAGGGTTGCCAGATGGCCTATTTATAGGAAATAATACTTACGTAACAAGTCCTTAAAAACTAATACAGGATAGGTCACAATATATTTTGTTATTTCTAGTTATTTAAAATCAGTATTTAACAGTTTCATCAGTTAAGAATTGCCACTCGACATTCTGCAGCAAGGGTGGTTGGTGCAGGGTCTTGGTACCATTTTTAAATAACAATCCCAGTGCACAGAACGACCATACGCCTTAAGTGGGGAAAGGAGGATGAAGAAGACGCGGAGAGGGGGGGATGGACCAATGGGGAACAAAATTGGTAAAGGAGCAAAACAGGGAAAGAGGGACAAAATGAGACAAGATGGATGTCAGGACAAAATGGGACAAGGAGATAAAATGAGCCAAAGGAACAAATGGGACATGGAGGATGAAATGGGGCAAAAAGAACATCTGGCATAAAAGGAACATTTTTATCCCATGATTTATGCCCACTAGTAAAATGCTAAAATATTTTTAATGGACTCTAAAGCATTTTAATGGCAGTTGCTATGGACATGCTTTTAAAGGATTGTTTACATGGTTGGTTGCTAAAGAGCTAAGCAATCGTGTTTACCAATGTAAATAAAAAATGTTCTATTCCGTACGGTTACAGACATCTTTGAACGTTTTTACGTGGACCCCCTGAGCCCCACTGCACACACACCTAAATTCAAAGAGCTACAAGAACCCATGCCAGGTTCTTCATTAGCACATATTTTATTCAAGAGTTCAGTTATAGAAATGTCACATAAATATTTTGTGCTGTATCTTACAAAAACTAAATATCCAATTCTTAACTTCCCTGTTTTTTGTAATTTCTTTCTAAAATGCTCTAAAATAATTAGTCATATTATAATCTATGGTACATAATAAAATATGATTTCATTCACAGTGAAAAAATTTGCCACCCAAGACCATGATAGCAAAGAATTCCTTTAAGTGCCATTCAGTAGTTTATGTTATAAGTATTATGTAAATTACAGTAAAAATGTTTAAATGAAGTATCCAGTTATTGTATTTTTATTGCCTAAACACCTTTTATTGTTTTAATATTTTTGCAAAGGATATGTAAATTAATAGTTAGTTTTGATTTAAATAATAGTTACATACAAAATAAGCCTCATAAAATATCTTATAAGAATTTTTTTGGAGAAATATCATGTGAGGTTTTCAGCCGAACTTTGATAGCCAAATGAAAATTGAAATAGCATATTACAATAAGTATCACTCAGCGTTATATTCACTTCACGTGTTATTCACTGACTATTACTATGATGAAAGTGGTAGCTTGATATGGACAGTAGTAAATACCAGACCAAGGATTATTAGGACATTTGTGTTCTAATAGTGAGTACCAATATTATGAAATTGATGATTTTAATAATAGGGATTAATCATAACACCATATGTTCTAATAATTAATATGAAACTGATTTCAATATCCTAAGTTGACTTCAAATATTCTAAGTGGATAAATAATTTTAGCAATGAAAAACTTTATTTTTTTACAAGAAAACAAAATTTATGTTGTCAAGAACAACATATTTTTCAATGTCAAAATACATTAATGCACAACATACATCAGCTAATGAAGTTGCAAAGAAGAATATACCATTAATAAATTATTAAAAAAGGTGTTTAAATATATATTATCATGATTATTAATTATATTAATGTTATTAGCAATATATTTTATAATTAAAACACTATAAAAATTTACAAAGTAATTTTGATCCATATGTAGGCCCTACATATTGTCACATATCATATTTACCCAAATATACCGAAGTTGAAAATAAAATTGCGAATTGTCTTATGGACTAGAAAATTGCCATGTTCATGAGAATGTTGAGATTTGTTGAATTATCATTTTCTTATTCCTTATTATCATAATCATGTTTTTTATCACTGACATTTTTTGACTTTTTAAGCCCATCTGAAACGTTTGCGCAATGAATTTGCTTTGTTGATAGTCTTTAATCGGACGTCACCCAAGTACATTCGCTTCTTTTTCACCTGATTTCCTAATTGCATTCGTATTCGCAGGGGTTCGAAATGAAATTCCGCGCGGCCTTGTCTAACTCGAATCGGGTTACAAAATCTCGCCATTCATTTTCACGTTTCATTTGAAATTCTCGCTTTACCGTTCCATTCAAAAATATCGGTCTGAATTGCCCGGCAAATTCGCGGTAGATGCTGAGAATACGACTGTGAATATATAATTACATATTGTAGGAAACACGAGATATTTTTACTATCTTCGCCAAAGAGTATATATCTTCGCAGTTTTTTGTTACGTCAACATTTACGAGTTTCATGACATGGAATGGCAATATAAAAACTTAAACCATAATTGACTGGGCTTAATTTGCGAACTAATAATACAGCGAATTTTTCGACTATGATACTTAGGAAAAAACAAACTCGTTTTATATTCAGATAAATATGGTATTTCGAAAATTTTAATTTTATTCAGAATATAAATAAATGAAACTGATACAATGACCATATAGGGAAAATAAAAACAATCCCTCATTTCTCACCATAATCAAAATAACCGTAGCTAATATACCTACCTGCCTGAGCTTTTTTTTTTTTTTTCCCTTGAATTGTTACTTTAATAGCTTAATTTTGTGAATATAATGGGATGTTCAGACGACAAAGGAAAAATTAATTACAAACAATTCTTACCATTAATTACAATTTTAATGAAAACAGCAATACAATTTGTGTAAATTATTTCATTCTGCCAACAACACTAAGTGCAATTTGCACTTAACCAACAATATTGCAAATAGAAAAATTGATGCTGGTGCTTAATATGAATTAACTGTATATTATAACCTAACTTAACATTTGGCTATCTTGGTAACAGTTCTGTAAGTACATGTAAACAGGCACAAAATACATACGTCATCAAACAGTTCAAACATGGCACACATACCGTTTTACACAGTCATTAAGTACAAGAATATGAATAAATCAAGTATATATCTTATTTTTCATCATTAATCAATTAAAAATTCAACTAATACATGTATTCAATGGATCTGATAACACTTGCATAAAATACTTCTCTAGTAAATTTACAAATTGAATAAAAAACTTAATAACAAGAAACTTCTACCATTTATGTACAAATAATGAGTATAATAATAAAGTTAAACATGATGCAGATATTTGTAACATTAGAAAATAATTATCACACAAGTGCAAAATTAACTAGTATGTGTCACAAGTGATATGATGAGCATACACTTTTGCAATATTTGGTACTATTATTCTTTCATAAATGTCATCATATAACTCACTGGTTAATATAAATAGGAAATGAAATAATACAAAAGACAGCATCTGGAATAACATAAAAGAGATTCAGAGTGATTCCTTGATGAAAAATTAAATTAGAAAAGCTTATTTAGAGTTTTCTTATTGAAGGATGCACAGAAACAACACTTCATTAAGTGGTTGTTCTAAAATCATGTGAAAAAAATAAAATAATGAATTCAATGTAAGAAAAAATGTTCATATAGAAGACATTATCAATAAAATATTCACGATTTCAGTTCAATTAGTTTTCCTAATATAACAGCATTGTATGTTTACAATATATGAATTTTTGCAAATTTTCTCTTGCTAGTTCACAGCACCAGCACTTGTACTACCAAAATTTAGTGACAACCACAAATAGTGGTCTGCATATGTCCTTTGCAAAAATGTATCTTTGCAATATAAAATGGCAAAATTCAGTGAGAATTTGAAATATGTATGTAAAACTGAAAAATACTTGAAACTGAAGTCCATTGTATTGAGATTTTACTATACCATCAAACCACAGATTTTTGTAAATAATTCATCGTTTAGAGACAATCTGATCAGAGATCAAGTGAATAAAAAACATGAATAAGTTAACACTAAGCTGTTTACAAATAAAATGCAGAGATACTACATAAATTGCACCATCACAATAATGAAAGTTTAATGAATTTGTTTCTATTTTAAAATTTCAATGATTCTGGCTGTTTTGACTCATAAGAACAGGTATCCAAAACACAATAATTTAATATGATCAAGGACAAGGCAAACAGAAATATCTGAATTTTAACTGATATGAGATTGGTCGAAAGTCATAGAAAAAGAAGATCGTTCAGAAATGTACTTCATAAACCTTAATATCAACTTCCAAAAAATAAAATAAAATATTTAAAAAATAGAAAAATGATTTACTTAAGAAGGTTAGTATACACTTCTTTCATGACTTTTTAGTAATTATTGCAGTTTCTAAATGTACAAGAATGTTTGCTCTTCATATCATGCAACATCAAATCCAGCAATGTTAACATGTATAATATTAACATCATGTAATATTTTATATCACAGGGCAACACTCCTGAAACCAATAATGGAGGTTATACTGCATAATTACAGGATATAAGGCATGGACCCTGTTTGTCCGATATGTTATGACAAACATATAAGCTGATCACACACCAGTATGTAGAAGTTTATAAAATGACAATTGAGGGATACTATACATACTCATGCTCTTTGATATAGCCACTTGATACACTGAATAAACAAATTTGAATAGCATCCCTCAAACACTTTTAAAAAACAGAGGTACACACAGCAAAGTAGACATACAGACAAGGTCTGCACAAATTGTATCCATAAACAATGCTACACAAGGTTACATAAAACCCACGCACACAGCTGAAATGTACAAAGTAGCATACATGCACATGATTTTATTGAATATTAAACACATATATGATGTGTCTATTTCCCATTTATTTTCTTTAAAATGTCCACAAGCTATTTTGTGGTTTAAAATCATATGTTTCTGAAGAAATAAGATTGCTCTCTCTGTAATAAATAAATCTCTTGAGAGAGAACAGATCTTAGTGAGAATCACATTTGTCCATACACTTGCCCTGATTGTCTTATTTCTAGCAATTCTCTAATGGAAAAATTTGCCACAAAAGCTATGGTTACGTTACTGGTAAAGATGACAGAATTTGAAGATTTGTACTTCTCAGTCAAACATCTGACATATTCTCAAAATTTATAACAAGACAATGCCCAGTTTATTCTTCACTTATAATTGTAGGAACTTCACTATGTCACAAATGAAGATCATAATGCCTTCCTAAAATTGTGTTTCAAATGTAACAACCATGTAACCACATCACAAAGAATAAAAATCAAAAATTCAGTCAACACAGCACAAATATTCACATTTTAAATCACACAAACATACAGAAGAACTTTTCATTTATACTATTTTAGAATAGCAGAAGTTATAGTCTTTATGTCTTTGTACACTTCTTTCACAATGCAACAGTACGTTAATCTATAACAACAGTTCCCAACCCTTTTCTCATTGTGAACTACTTCTAGAAACCAAAATAAATAGACAAAAACCCTATGAATTCATTAGTAATAGTGAAAATAATAAAACTGAAATGTTATTAAAATTTGTTTTCATACCGGATGATAATTATACTAAAACATTTTTCAGGAACACACTAATAAAATTAAACTGATAGGTTAACCTACAAACGAAAGAAAGAAAATGAATGCCTAATTTTTAGAAACTTAGCAATATGTAGACCAAAGTCTGAGATCTTTCTTTTGGAATCAAACCAAATTTTAGACAATAGTTTGAAAAATCCTGTATTAGTTGCAAATAAAAAGAGGCACAGAGGCACTATTAAGCCTTTATTTTTTAAATTTGCAAACATGGAAAATAAATACTATTACATCAGGTAAAGGGAATATAAATCCTTGTAATTAATTAGAACAAGTTGTACATACAGCATAAAAATGGGTTCTTTCATATTAAAAATGCAACAGCATATGTAACATATTATCTCTAATACAAACTTTCCATACGTTAAATCTTCAATAAGTAAAATAAATGTTTCAACATGTTTCTTGGAGAATATCAAACTCATCAACTAAAAACATAATACAGATAATAATATTATGAAAAACAAAGTTTTAATCTTGTGTAATTATTTGGTATTGATAACTTGAAATATAATTATATTTCTTTCAAATATTCAGAATTGTTCTGGAAGTGGCATAAAAAAGCAAATCTAACATTTAAGAACATACAATTTCGATGCAGTAACATTTAGTATAATCTAAACATCTCTATGTCACATTTTCTTTCCAAACTGAAAATCTAGATTTTCACAAAAAATATGTCAAGAAAACCATCAGATATGTAGGATATGTAGGGAAACACACTTCTAAAATTAGCATTAGAAATTGCACTTTTGTATAAAACTGTCAACCTAATTCTTTAAGAAATACATAAACTGTATAATAAAGAATATGTTTCAACACATCAACAATTCTGACTAGGATTCACTGGGAGTGCATTGTCAAATATTGAAATCAAATCACTGTCAATCTGCCATAAAAATCTTATATAAAATTATTTGATTGTAAGCAAATGAAAAGTTCAACTGTAGGTACCGTTCTTTCACACTGAACTAGTATTGCACAAATTCTGTGCCTTAAAACTATGACTCTTATAACAACACTTCCTCACACCAGATCTTCCTTAGAGAATGTGTGATATCACCCAAAACACCAAGGCACCATGTAAGGCCACCACCGATTCGTGCAAAGGAGACCAGATGAAACAAACTTTGGTTTACTATTGGAGGAAGGAAAACATACAATACTAACTTACCGTGGGGACTGTGTATTGCCTAACAAGACTAGGTAAATGCTACAGCAACAATGACTATATATGAGCATATTACAAATATATGTGTTCATTATTTCAATATTTGTAGAAGTGTAAAACAATATTTTGATAATTTCTTTAAAAATTTCATATCACTGGGGTTTTGATTTCTTATATTAATATAAAATATACATTTTTTATAGAAAAAACAAATGTACTATGTTCTATGTAGGGAATGTGCATAATATTTATAACATATAATATATGAATCACATTTATCAGATATCTGCACACACATTCCTTTTCCATCAGTCAATTAAACACTGAATTAGACAACACGACAAGTATTTATCATATTATGTTATCATTTAATACCCATGTGTATACAACCCCATGACTGCAAACATTTGGCAATATTTGATATGTAATTGAACAAAAGCAAATGATAGGAAAACAGAATATACTCACTCTTAAAAATATTCAAGGACATTTTGAATATTAACTGCCACTTATTTTCTAATTACACCACATGCAAAATTCAAAAGACTGTTACAAATACAATGAAATTTAAAAATGACAATGTAATCTCAACAGAGAATCAAACAGTGCTCAAAAGTTATTTACATAAGAACTAAACTGAAGGGTGTAATCAAGGAAAATTAAATTTAAAAAAACATGACTGGTTCATTATCTTTTAAAGAAAAGTAAAAAGTACATACTTTCTAATTCATAGAAGGATATTGCCAAAGAGAATATAATATCTTGACTCTTGAAATAAAGTAATGTCTTACTAATTCTCTCTTTTTCATCAAAACAGACAGTCATGTGTTGTGAACACACTACATAATATTAGTGCTATAAATGTACATTTGTTATTCAAATGTATTTTCACAATTTAAATGCATTTCATCTTGCAATCATCTCTCTTAGCAGCAAACAATGTTGCTGCATTTGAAACACAGAGGGAATGGATATGTTTTTCTAGCAAGAAAGTGGCTAATCATGAAGGCCAATACATTCTTTATAAAAAATAAGCCTTTCTTGGAAACATGATATAGGAAACTATAGTATGATGTAGCTTCCACACAGTTTTTGGTCCCTAGAATTGAGCACGTTCACTACCAATTCCATTACACATTATCATCAGCAGGAATGTTCTATATAATACTTATCGCAAAAATCATGCAGTCAGGGCCCTTTTCTGAAACTATAAAGCCTCCGTCTCTCCCAAAGGCACAGGGGGGCCTGATGCAGCATCAGTCTGTTGCCGTCTTGTCCAGTCCTGAAGAAAGCATTGAACAACAATGAGTAAACTCTACAACATTATGAGAAGTTTTTCTCCAATTCAAGAATGATAGTAGAATATTTGTTTTCACACACTACGCTGCTTAAACAAACAATATTTCCCTCATAGTTACAAACAACTCTTCCAGTTACAACAATCAAGCTCTATGAATTATTACTGGATGTTTCCACACTTCTCCTATAGGAAATATCTTCATCAAAGTTCAAGAACAATCTCTCACTCTCCATAGAAAATCTCTTCTACTAAAATACGACATCAAAACCTCTACTTCAAGAAATCCAATGATACGAAACAATATGTTTTCCAAATTTTCAAATACAAATCACGATAATCTGTGAACTGGACTTACCTATGTGTACAAAGAAGAAGAAATGTATGGAAGAATTAAGTTTTATACCGCCAAAGATGGAAAGAGAGAAATACACCTGTATTCTACCATGGATTACATCCAATATTAAGACTAAAGTAATCCTTTGTGAACTTAAAAAAACAACAGTTTATCATATAGTGAGAGGTGAGAAAAATTTGAAGAAATGAGACAAAAGTATATAGATTATTAACATATTTACACAGATGGTGCAAAAAATAATAATGGTGTTGGGGTTGCCATATATTATTGTAGTATTAGTCTAAATTATATTCTGCATGCTTTAATATCAGTTGAAACAGCAGAATTATATGCCACATTCATAGCCATGAAACAAATATAATAATTCCATTATATTATAATAATTCCATATATTATAATAATTCCATTAATATAAAAAAATCATGTTTACTAATTCATTCTATGCTTTGAAAAACATCAACAAAAACATTAATATATCTGAATTATTAAATCATATTCATGAAATATATTTTAATGAATCTAATTTGGGGAAAAATATCATTATTGCTTGGATACCAACACAGAGATATATTTGGTAATGATATCGTAGATCCCGAAGCTAAGAGAGCTGCAACAAATGCATACCAAAACCATCCATCCGAAACAGAGTACAAGATATTTTGAACATTAGGATATTTGGATACATTAGGAACAAATTAAATATAGAATGGCACAAATCATGACTAAATGAAAAGCAGCAAAACTCATAAAAACATAACTAACATTTTTTGGACTTATAACAAATCCTTCAATCCATCAAAAACATGTTGCTCTGTCAAGAATTCAGTCAAATCATTCTTAGTTCTCTCATAAATTTTTAATTGAAAAAGTTCCTTAACCTACTTGTACTATCTACATTAATATTTTTTTTCAATAATGCACATCATTCTCAAATGCCCCATCCACAATAGAGAGAAAAAAGTGCCCAGAAAATTAAAATTTCAATGCAATTTTGTCATCACCAAGATACCAAGAAAAAAGTGATACAATTTTGCAAAAAATAATGACTTTTTATCAGAGTTGTAACTTAATTTTATTAATGTATTAGTTACTCATAACCCGTGTAGTTTAAGTGACTTCAAATAAAAATAAATAAAAAATAAATAAAACTATTCCAATATATATCAAATCAACAATATTTACATATTTGTATACAAACTTACATTGAATTACAACAGGGTTTTTGTAATTGAAAAATTTTAATTTTTAATTGTCACAATATAAAACAAGATTTTTTAGAGTTGAATCAAATAAATATTTACTTACACTAATTATCACTTCTTTCACAAGACCTTTTCTTTTACAAGACGTTTATAATATATCTGTGTGTGTGTGTGAGTGTGTGTGAGTGTGAGTGTGTGTGTGTATATGTACACGTATACACATATCGTATCAAAGGCTGATTATTTAGACATACAATAACAATTTGAAATAAATGTTAAAAACGAATATTTTGAATAAATGTTAATTATTTATAGATCACTAGAAACCAAAGATACATAAATATATTTTAAAGAAATAAATAAAAGTCTGCGTCAATTTCTTTTTAGATTTCAGTAATTAACCCCCCCCCCCCGGTCGCAGCGGTCTCCGGTATTCTGAAATTGGCAAGGTGGCAACCATAGTCCTAAAGTTTTAAAAGGGGCACCACACCTTTACATAATATAATATTTTATTTTTGTAAATAATTTGTTCCCTTCTTTAAACCTGCCAATGTACGGATTTGTTTTACACTTGGGAAAGAGTCTCTTCGGGCAGAGTGGCCAACTTGTTCGATATAAAATTGTACTGAAACTACCGATCGGATAACCGCGTCCGAGTTGATCGAACGTCAGAAGCTACTATATTTAAATTTGAAAATATGAGTGATTATTGCAGTGCAAAAGGATATTTAGCAACTATTTTTATATTTAGCAACTCGATTTATGTCGAAAATTTGCAGTTTTCCGGCAAACGATTACAATACTTTATCTTCTTAAGTTAGTAAGTGCGAGAAAGTAAAAAGTACACATTTGTTTAATTTGCATATTCATTCATTTCGAAGTAGGTCAGTATTTCTGAATTACGATTGCATACTAAGTTGTACAGAAACTCTCAGAAGTCCAAGGATCGGTTTACTGAATTTCTCCATAACGATATCGTTAACGATAACAGGTTGAAATGACGCCATAGTTGCATTTTCTCTTCCTAGAAACCACAACCCTGTCTCTAAACCCTCTTGTTACGTGGCACGTGAGCAAAAATATATTCAAATTAAACCAATCCCAGATGTTTATTGCCATAAATCATTCATTTTGTTTACCTTTTCTTCTTCGCTGTAATCACTTTGTTTACCTTTTTGATGTTATCGATAGCAATTGTTTGAGGTCCATAATAGCGTATGAGCATCAATATATTAAAATATGTGTCGTTTTGATAATTTTTAAATCTTCTAAACATATTATTAAAGAGGCAGAGACGAAAAACAGCAAAAGAAAAAGAGAAAGTGTGTGGAAGCCATTTCAAGAATTTTGTAAAGAAAGAAAGTACAAATGGACAGCACAAACTACAAATGAAGAAATGAGACTTATTTTAGGCAATTAATATGCGAAAAAGAGTACAAAGAACATGCTATCAAAACGTTACAACCAAAATTATTCAGATAAATATTTAAATGAGTACACAGGTGTGTTCAATTTATTTCAAATTTACGAATCCCGCTGCTAATTCATCTTGTATATCTTCCATTTCAGACTTCCACGGAATACCAAAACATGGAAAACTCAGAACTTACAACTTTAATAACTGTGTTTTTAATAAATGTTCTTGTAAGTGGTTTTGTTATAATTGTTTTTGGAAAGTTTTAATACCATGAAATCGAAATATAGTTGAAATCATTTTGTGCAGTAAACTGTTTTTAATATTTTACTTGATAACAAGGTACTCCAGGAGGCAGTGGTAACATGGAGATCAATGAATGTTTCAGACATTTCGGTAGCAATTTTGAGTAATATTTTTGTTTTTACCAATTTCTGGGATTTTTATTCATTTAATTACTGTATCGTGTTATAGTCACACTAAATACCACTCGAAGTTCTGTGAGAGCAGATAAATTCCCGTGAATTTACCGGCTATCATAGCACTTCTCGTGGTATTACTTCTGATAAATTCAATATTTACGACGGCATTCTACGCTGAGAAGCCATTGCCACAAAAAGAGACATTTTAACGACTCGCTTTCCAGTTAAAAAAAAAAAATCGGGACGGGGACTGCTAATAAGGGAGTGTCCCGATTAATCCGGGACGTGCGACCACCCCTTGTCATTGAATGCTCTGGCGCGTCTGCACCCACCTGAATGGCCATCTGCAGCGGCGTGGCCTGGTGGTAGAAGTGCACGGCGCCGGGCTCGGCCGGCAGCCAGCGAAGCGCGGCGCGCTCGTGCGTGCTGAGCGGGGCGATGCCCGGGCAGGCGCGGCCCGTCAGCAGCGAGAAGAGCGCGTGCACGGTGCGGCGCTGCAGGCCCTCGAGCGCGCGGTGCAGGCGGCCGCGCACGTGCAGCGCGTGGCGCTCGCCCGACGGGAAGGAGCGCGCGCACAGCAGGCAGTGGTGGCGCTCGCGCGTCGACGGGTGGCGCGCTGACAGGTGCGACACGAACTCCGCCTGCGGGAAGCTCGCACACATTAGCGGGGCGCAAAACGGAGGCATGTGCTGACAGTGGTTTGTGCAATTCGTTTACGACGTTAAGCTTTATTGCGTCAGTACATGTTTTAAAAACGAACGTTATGGCAAGTTTTCAAATTTGTTCAAATGCTCTAAAACAACATTATAAACGAGTTGCAAACGCTTTTTTGTATTATAATTTGTATACAGCATTATCATAAGTTTTGTAACGGTATTTGTTATGCATAACAGCATTATTAATAATTATTCAATTCATAATAATATTCTGTAATAGACAAACATTTTATTTGTTAATAAGATATGTTTTTATTTTTCGTAGCACTGAAGATGGCCGCAATTCGACCGAAAAAAGCGTTCTGCCAAAATAAGCAACTACGACAAAACAACGCCTCAAATCTATTTATTCAACCAAAAGGTAATGAAAAGTCGTCAATATAAGACGTACTGGGTTCGGTCGCCTGATGTAAAATCAGTGTATTTCGGAAAGTGAGAGAGTAAGTTGTGGTCTTACGAGGGCATTGTGAAAACTGCACGACATGGGTCAATCAAAACAATTTTCTAAGTGACTTGGGCAATGACTACAAATTTTGTGTTTCTACCTGACAAGATTGTAAGCTATATTTACGCAGAACAACATAATCATCACGCACTTGTGTTTATTTATGCACCAAGGGGGTTATAAAGGCTCTAATGATCGAGCGGCGACAAAATGCCCGAGGGCCTTTGACCTGATGTCTTTTGTCGCCCAAAATTATTAGAACCCGTTAACGCCCGTGCTACATACATATTTGTATTTTTTTACCTACATTTATTGATTCATATACTTATTTACTAATTGTTCACTTGACTCGGTTTGCCTTTTCATATTTCCCCCCATAATTCCCTCCAGACAAAATGTATAATCATTCAACTGCTTTCATATTTCCCTCATAAGAACAATCCTCTCGATCCAGGTACGTTATGCGGTGTTTATTGAGCTTCATATCGAAGGCAATAACAAGTTCTAGCGTATCAGTAAAAAATAAAATAACGTTGTTACCTGTCGTGGACTCTTTGGACAAGGACTACGTAGCGAACGAGAAATAAGAATGTGTAGAATTCTTTATTCATTGCGTAAATACAGAACTTTCTAGAAAGAAAGAAAGAAAGAAAGAAAGAAAGAAAGAAAGAAAGAAAAAAAGAAAGAAAGAAAGAAAGAAAGAAAGAAAGAAAGAAAGAAAGAAAGAAAGAAAGAAACCTGTGTAAGCGTAATACACAGACATGAAAATGCAATTTCCTGCAATACTAGACGAAGATATAATGTTATAATATACTAGTTATGTATTGTTTTAGACAAACAAAAATAAATTTAAAGTAAATTTGAATATGAACGCATATTTCAATTGTCTATTTTTTTAATTGGAAACTGTTGAGATCAATAAGTGGAGGATTAACAAATTCATCATAATTAGAGTAATTGAGTAAGTAATTTGAAAATTGTTTAGCCAATGCGCTACTTTTAATGTTTTAGTAATTAATCCGTATAGCATATTTTCAAAAATTCATTAAAATTTTTCGTTTTCAGTAAAAAAACGAACACTGATGTATCAACTCTATTTAATTAAGGAGCATTTCCCTCAGTTTACGAATTACATAATTTTAGTAGTGATGGTAAGAATTATTGATAGGATATCGAAACAGTTAATTAATTTGCTGATCCAAACAGTGGTCATCGTTTTCAAGGAAATTTATCGTGAGAGAAAAATACTCTAATAAGCGAACTCTAATAAGCGAATTTCGTGACACTTAGTAGGGGGCTGGTCGATGTTACCAGTACACTCCATATGCCCAAGCAATACAGTGTGTTTCCCTCCTCCTACTTGTTCGTGGACGCGAAGATAGCACAGAGAGAACATTTGAAATCACCTCGCGTTGTGAAAGGGCCAGAACGGAAAGGTGATGTTTCTCTCTCTTTTTTTTGTGTCGATAGAGCGTTTTCATTTATGCAACTGAACACTCAAATAGCCGTGACACACGTTTCACTGTTACGATTGTGCGTTATGCGATGAAGAAATCAAGCCGTGTTAATGTTAGAAAGAACTTCCCCAGCGTACTACCGTTTGTGACCCATTTACTTAAGGCAGAAAACAAAGAGTTCTAAAGGTATTCTATAGATGCGGTATTTTATAAAACTATTTTTTAAACTTCGGCGTCCAAAACTATTGCGCTTTCTTGCACCAAACAACAAGAAACAGAAAAGTCACTGTACAAATTTGATCACGATATTGAAAATTTTGCATCAAAGCATCTCGTGCCCTCAAAACTCGTTTTCCATATTATCAAAAGAATATAAGAATTTGTCTCTAATGTAAACAGAGCATATTCAAAAATTTGAACATTTATTTTCACAAGAAACTGATATTTTAAAAGCCGTCGTATAATTTCTCTACTTTAATTCGCATGTACCATGGCTTCTCAAAGCGATGACACTTTATTGTCGTGACTTTGGATTCAAACGCTCGATAAAATATTCAACATTAACCTCAACACATTTCAGCACGCGCCACGCGCAGTTAAGAGCCACCATCAGCCTGACAGCCTTTCTCTACGAGCACAAAAGTGCCCTACAACAGCCTGCAACAATTGCCTACAAAACTCTTTTATTGAGGTACTGTGTCAATGGCCTTCTATTAACCCAGTAAAAATTCACTCCAAGCCTCACTGCCCGCACAAGAAAAGCAAAGAGAATAATGGAACAACACAGACAGCCATATTCGAATATAATACAAAATATATTTCACCCAAACAGATATTGAAACTGATCTATGTACATGAAGAGAATGTAGTCTGCACGTACGTAACATGAACAAATATAAACAATTACTCATGTACTCAACTTCACTCTCACTTTACAATTACTCAATTTAAAATTACTTTCAAAAGAGTCGCTGTACCTTGTTAGCAAAGCAAATTGCCTCCAAGTTCGTGCTAGGATCAATTGCTGCAGTATACACAGGAAAAGTACACGCAGCAGTAACCTATGTGTACAACCAAGTCACGTAAGCGCGCTCCCAGAAAACGTGAATGAACGCATTACGTCGGCGAGGAGCTACTATTTCCCTTGCGTTGAGAACGAAAGGGGAGAAAAAAGAGACAAGGCGTGGGCAGAAGCGGTGCACTGACACTGGGGCGGCACGGTATGACGCTGCATTAGCGCTGATGCATCCACGGTGGCGGCCAAGGCGCGGCGTTCCACCACGGCGCACCGCTCGGCCCCGAGCCCGACATCGTCCGTCACCCTGCCCCTCTCCCCAGTTGGGCCATTGGCTTCGTCGTGGCAGTGGTCCGATACTCTGGGACTTGTTCCCGACTTATTCCGGTACTGGCCTGCAAAGCTAGAAGCTCTGAGCTCACAGGGCGGCCCCACCAGGCATTGAATCGAGAAGTTGCCGTACGGGAAAAACAGCGTTCCGGCGAGATGCGGATACCAGCCAGTCGGCGAGCTTGTGCGTCGGCGGGGGTGAGGATAAAAGCTTAGGTGCCCACCCCTGGGCTAACGCACCCTGGTAGAACAAGTTCATGTGTGGTGTAGGTGGTTGTAGTGAGGAGACGGGAAAGGGGCCCAGACCTGCCCGGACCTGGGTTTGGGTGGCCCCTGTTGGGCTCTTGGCTTCGTCGTGGCAGTCGCCCGATACTCGAGGCAAAGAGGGGCCAGTTCCCGGCGCATTGATTTGATTCCGGCACTGGCCTGGAAAGCTAGTAGCTCTGAGCTGGCAGGATGCCCCTCCCCTCAAGGCATTGTATGGGGGAGGCTGCCGTGAGGGCAAACTGCGCCCTGGCGGGATTCGGATACCAGCTCGTCGTCGCGGTGGGGTGGGGGTGGGGGTGCAGATAAAAACTAACGCTTAGGTGCCCATCCCGGAGACTTATGCCCCCTGGTAGAACATGAGTAGCAGTGGAGTTGTAACCCGCACTAGGATTCTACTGCCCCTCTCCCTCTCTCCGTCTGGCGATTCTTACGCTGCCGGAGCCAATAACGAATGCGACGTCGACCACAAATCATTGATGCCTTAAAACACCACTGCTAATAACACATGGCCCAAAACCATCTATGTTTTTCAACATTTATTTTTTTAAAGTAGTTTACAAATTTCGAAAATATACCTTCGAGCGGGGGAGAATTTAATTTGACATTAGCCGTGTATTAATTTATAATTAAGATTTAACTGACAAAACTAAAATCGATTTTCCGCAACTTTACATAATTTTTTCTATACTACGAACGCTATATAATCAAAGTATCCAGACAAAATGGTTATGGTGTGGTCGTGTTTTGCATGGAGGGGGGTTGCATCCATTGTTGTTTTGGGTGGCACAGGCCTACGTTCATGTTATTAAACACCTTCTAGCTCCCCACTGTTGAAGAGCAATTCGGGGAGGGCGATTACATCTTTCAACACGATCGAAGTTATGGGGTTGGTATTGATAACAGTCAGACATTCACTTTTTTGGTATCAAGAACCCAAAAAATGTGAATTCAGAATACACAGCCTGTTAGAAGAAGGAATTTACGACATCAGACACGCTATATCCAATTTATCGGTATGAGGAACCCACAAAACCATTTTCCCCTGTCAAATAGCCGCCTCTAGTTACTCAGCATTTCGATATAAGTAGTGAGCGTGAAAGTCACAAGCATTTTACTTCATTGCAGTAATGTATTATGGTTAGTGTTCTTTCTAACCAGTCTTTGTTGAAGAGAATAAAATTTTGCTGGACAGTTCTGCTTTCACAAGGGATTTTCTTACGCGCTGGTGATGTTCCAGTCCGGTCCTGTCTATTGTTCAATTTTTAAAAAATGGTAAAATTAAAAAAATCGATGTTGATGCAGTTTATTAGAATGTTGTCAGGTTATTAATGTTGGTAAAGTATTCTTCAGCGGTTTAGTATGTTTGGGAATTTAAGTACGGGCGGGCGGTGTTTTCTCCGGAAAGTCGCAATTTTTCGCTCCAGCATTATATAAACGTTTGTATATTACGTAAGTAATATGCGAGAAAGATGATGATTAAGATTGAACCTGAAAGTCTAAGCGGTCAAGGTCACATCAATTAATCACATTAATCAATCTGCCACATTCCACCGTACGTAAAAAGGTGGGGAGAGATGCCCTTATATGCGTACCCCGCGTGCAAAATAAAAAAATAAAAAAAATAAAACAACACCAACAACAAAAACAACGAGGAACATCGAAGGAAATACAAGGTGAGGGGGTGTCGTCTGTCGGGGAGAGGATGCCTAGTATGAATGTCGCAGCATTCATTTCGTTCGGACACATGAACTGACAGAGATCTCGGCTGTTCATATTTCAACTTTTACAAAATCGTGAAACATTTCTATTCATAAACTAAACATGCATGTCAAAAAAGGTTTGTTTATATCACGCAGGGTCTGGATTATGATACATTTAAGTGGAAGGCAAGTGGCCCCCTCGAGACGCACTTTGCAATTTATTTCCTTCGTACCTTCCCTTCTATTCCACTACATTCCTTGCCTTCTTTTAATTCTCTGTCGTAGCTATTGCGTAAAAGTGTCGGGGCGGCGTGAGAATTTCCACGCAATATTAGGCCTGCTCAAGAAGGGGACCTTCGGAATCGTACTACGTGCAACTCGAAGCACTTTTTCCATACTTGATGGTCTTATATTCGAGGAAACTCAGGACGGGGAGCAATTTTAAGTAGAACCGAAAGTTCACACGCTTACTTGGTTTACAGCAAGACTGTTTACTAGCAATGCTGTAGCTGAAAACCTACTGACTTGTATTCTGAACAACAAATTCAATAAACTAGTCCCATAGTCACCGAGCAACATAGTTTTCAATTGCCTTAGCAGATGGCGAAATTAGGTCACAGTATTTAACAATTAATTAACTCTGATAAACCCCAAATATACCATTGTTTTTATTGAAAAAACTTTTATCAGATAGGGTTTTGGCGGGTTGGAGTATACTATAAAATCCACTAAGACGTATTAACTTGAAATAACAAATATAATTGAAGGCAAGTCGTTTACCATAAAAATCATAATCAAACTATATCTACTTCAATTCATTTCAATATAATCATAACATTATGTGATAATACTCATCATTTCTGTAAGTTCTGTAGATTATTAAGGTATTTACAATATTGTTGACAAATGTCCTTATTTCATGCAAACCGGGAATTGACTCGTCTATTAAAGGTTAGAACAGGCACAGTACGCCGAATCCTTACGAACATCGTAGTTATTTGTTTTCTTATATTAAAACACTCAGGCGTTCCAGTACTGCAGCGTCATCAGTTCTGCAACGACGATCACAAGTTGATGTCGCCAAGTGATAAGGAACTGTCCCCAATACTGACATCAAGTTAATTCAATTCACACATTTTCTCTGAGACGATGCAGTTAATGAATATGTCTTAGTCAATTATGTAGTATGTCCTATAATTATTAACTTTGTCAAATCTTTAACGGATATATAAAAATGCTCAAACTTTTAAATAATATTCACTAACACAAAATTAGTACAAAATACGTGCAACTTAATTGCACTTATATTTTAGAAAAAATTCAATATTTATAGAATTTTAGAATAAATAGAATTTTTTTAAATAAAAGCGACATTGTTAGGATAGACAAAATTCAAATAGCTTAGTTACAAGGGACAAACTAGAATCGGATCCCGGCAGTAACAATTAGAACAGGTAAACATCAGAAACAACTGGGTTGTTAGATGAAAATTTATCATCAGAAATCGTCTCGATATGGTGGAGAGAAGACGTATAAAGAGAAGATAAATAGAAGCGACATTTCATGTCGCTGAAATATAATTGTGTAAACAAGGTGTTATTTCCAAAAATGAGTTAACCAGTAAATTAATAAACTCATAACATAAATAGATATATATGTATTTTCAGCCTACAAGAGAGAAACAGACGAGCCCTGAGATCGTAAGTATAAAAGCGCCCAATTATATGAACAAAACTGAGCTAGCCAAACCAATTAAAGAAAAAAAATTAAGAAGTAAATAGGGGTAGTGGGCACCGTCACATATTCCATCAATTATAATGTCAGCAGATAAAATTATTAAAATTTAATTTCACTAACCAGTCCATCTTTATTCTAATCACATAACACATCACCTGTCAGTAAGTCATCGTCAACAAATACCAAAACGGATAGTAACCAAACGTATCTCCTGATTAATAATCACTACCGGTATATCAACGCATGACCAATTCAAACCATACGAATAACAGTAATAAAGAAAATGAAATGGTAGTTTCATAATTTTCATATTTCTTTCCACATTTTATCATCTTATGATATTTGAACATATTTTCGTCCATAGAAACTATAAACTCTGATTAAAATAAGATATTCATATTTTTCCTGCGAGATCCCAACAACAACAGAGGAATCTGAGCGGTACCCAGAGACACGGAAATCCGTTTCAGAATTCACTTGTTTCTAATCACCCTCGTTAGTTCTAGAATTAAATCCTCATCAATCAATAACCCGAAAATACAATTCAAAATTAACAAACTTATAAGCAATACAATATTTCCGGAACCCACATTTAACGACACAAATTAATTGACAGTAAATTGCTCTAAATCCTCCATAGAGAACTACGTACCTCAGAATCACATTCGGTAGTCTAATTCTTGGAACATACAGTTGCAAACGTTTCAGCGCAATAATTATTTCGTACAGTACCAGTCACCAAATCCAAATCCATGCTTTGACACGTACGAACACAGTGTTTCCTGGTACGCAGGAACTGGTAACTAGGACACAGAACTGAAGGTTACATACTAAACAGGTTTTCAATGCACAACGGCGATAAGTCTGATAACAGCAGGTTTCTTGAGAAATTATTCAGATCGGGAACAAATGAAATATGTGTCTTAAAAGGGAGTTCAGAAACATACGATAGTAATGGTGACTAGAAGCAAGAAGCTAACAGAACTATCTTCTTTATACGAAAAAGAACACTCAATGCTTGTTAGTCGGTCTAGTTACGTATAATACGGTGATTCATTTTATATAATGTACAGAAAAAAATGATTGAAAATATTAAGTTAAGGAGGGCAAAAGAGTATAAGGTTAGACAATAATGAACTATTTCTTGAATACTAATTCAATTACAGCGCTTAATAATATTTCGTAATCAATTGTTAATTTTTTACTATGCTTAGGATCACTTCCAACCGTTACATAGAGAGAAAATTGATGTTTCTAACTTGTACAATTGATTAGCATAATGATTCTTCCATTCTCTCGTATTGAATTTGTTTCGCTCTCAATGTTGCATTCTAAACTCGATTCCACGAAGCAATAAGTTATTTTGCATAATGTTGACCACTTCTATACAACCGCACACTTGTTTAGCTAACCGTCGTTTGTTGACTTAGATCTCCCTAATTGAAAAGGCAGTTGTGAGAAGGATCGTTAGTAAACAAGCTGAAGATTGTTTGTGGAATAAGCATTTGGAAACGCTCATCAGACCTGGACAATTCAGATGAAGTAATGTACCGTAGTAATTTGTACCCGTCAGTTTTATTTCCTGTTCAAGATTTTTGATTCTCAGAATTCTTCCCATAGAAAACTGTCGCCCACATCGCATTTCACACGTGATAACTATCGCTTCATAGGGTAATAATAAATAATAACTATCAACGATGTGGTATACTTTTGCTTTTCTCCAAATGGCAAATAACTTCTCTTTAATAAGCAAGTGCAAAAAGTATGGGAACGCTACTTCACACGATAAGAAATGGTTTCCTGCAGTCAAGAGAAGAAATGTATTAGTTTAATGCGTAAAAGATCTTCCAAAATATGTTTATAACACTACGCCCATTTCATAAGAAGACACAACTAACAATCGTTTCAAGCATCGAAGACACTACTGTTTTACCAACCAATTCACGTTTGGATAAGGTCGCTATTCAATATACTAGACGATATGAACTTTCAACTTAGATTTTCAGTACTTCCCCTGTTATGGTCCGTTTAGGCCAGTAGACGATTTTTTTAGTGGAAAATCTCAACTCAGTAACTCAATTTCTAAAACAGTTCAAGTCTGAACATTTAGGTTCGCGCAGATATGGAATTAGGAATAATTTTTCATCAGTGATTTATATTGTTCTGATATGGTCTATAACATACAACATTCTATAATAATATTGCAAGAATTGATACATATCACGTTAACAGATGAGAAATGTATGCGTGTGAATTAAGTCATCACACCAACCAGGCCTTGTTACAGCGGACGAATTTCAAAGAAGCCGCTTCGCAGGTCTGAATGGCCGAGGTCGTTAAGGCAGTAGTGCCGTAGCGCTCGACGACCGAAAGATCGCGGGTTTGAGTCCCGCCTCGGGCATGGTTGTAGTTGTGCTCGTCCTTTCACCCCCCTATCATCACCATATCATGTCATCTTCACAGTTACCATATCGTTAAATGCAATAGTGGTCGCTAATACCTAGATGTTGATGCGACCTTAAAAACAAAAAAAATCATCACACTTTAAACACGTATTTCTTAAAATGGATTTTTTAGTGTAGTTTTCTTGCATTCTAGTTACATAAATACACTGTCCTGAACATTCTCCAATTGGCGGAATGACACAAATAACAAAGAGTTCGACAATCCCAGGACGCGTTAGACACAGTTTGGAAAATGCAAATCGTTTCTACGGATTCCGCACCGACCACGGCACACCCCTCGACCTGGACACGCACCTGTCCATATTTAGAAGCTGAAAGGATAGTTATATAGTTAAAAACTGTGAATGACTGTGTTGAAAAGAGTGTTAAATTAATACAAGAATTTTATGGTCTTCTGACTGTTTTTGACTGACTGACTTTTGTTGTTGAGTTTATTCAAGAACATCATTCTGGCTGCAGCCAGATTGCAAGAAAGAAACACCGAAAAGAAAGTACCCAGAAGAGAAATAAAAAACTGTAATACAGTATAAGCAGTGAAAATGTATTTAATTGTAATATAAAATTACATATGAAATATGTATCAACAGATTCTAATGACTGAAAACAAAACCTATAATTCCTAGCAATCAGGTCGACACGGATTAATATATATTAATTCACATCGTCATCGACATCGATTCCAGAAAAATGAATGAATGAATAGATACGAAAAATTAGTCTCTTCTTTAGGATTTGACGCAGTGTTCTGGCAAAGATTTGTAAGATTAATTCAACACAAATAGGGAATATTAATAACTTAAATAATATGCTGGTAGATGCACCACGATCATTATTTTTTCCCTGTCTCTAAGAGAATGGTTCCTGATATATTCCGCCGGAGGCCAGAAGCGGTGTGGTAGAACCGCAGTGTACGCACATTCATACCATTCATCGATTGCGATAAAACTTTGTCAACTTTTTGCTTGCACGTATTTGAAGGATATAGGTGTTGTACAATTATTGTAACTTCGCTAGATGGTGTTGCAGTACAAAATGAAGCTTCATTTAAACGCAATTCCCGATACACCTGAAAGTCATTGTTGCTGAGCGTTGCCGTGTGGCGTAGCAGAGAAGCGACGAGGCAGGGCACGAGGAGCGAGCGGCACAAGATAGAGAGGAGAGAGAGAGAGAAAAGAGAGGGAAAAGGGAGAGAATGATAGAGCAGGGAGAGACGGAATAAGAGAGAAGGAATGAGAGAGGGGGAAAGAGAGAGGGGAAAGAGAGAAAAAGAGGTTGAAAGAGAGAGGGAACGAGAGCAAAAAGAAGAGGTAGAAAGAAAGAAAAGAGAGAAGGGAATAAGAAAGAGAAAGGTAAACACAGAGAGAGAAAGAAAAGAGAGGGAGAAAGACGGAGAGAGGGAAACGGAGAGCTGGCAAAAGAGGGAGGGGAAAATAAATATAAAACGAAATGGGAGAGAAATAGCAAAGAGAGGGGGAAAGAGTGAGAGGGAAACAGCGAGCGAGAAAAAGAGATAAGATAACTCTTAAATAAGAATAAACAACAAAATAACTCATACATAAAGGTATATTTTTCTTTATGTATGTGTGTGTGCGAGGAAGTTAAAAAGAAAGGAGTTCGAATCGTACAAACAGCATGAAATTATTCCTTCAGAATGAAACGAAGAGTATATTGAAATATGCGAAACAAGTATGGAACGTTCGCGTTCTACGGTTTACTTACGTCTGTGGAGCATTTGATTTCCTAGTAATGAGTATCATAAAAGGCCATTGACGGCGCCCGTATGTGATCCTTGAGCAAGAAGAGAATATGAACCGGTAGTCTAAATGCGATTCCATTAGAGGTGTTCAATACATCCATTAGCTCCTCACGCGGTGACCGCGCAGGCAAGCGTACAAATTGCCTTTACACCGCTCTACAGCTAATTGCGCCAAGCTCTCCGGCCAAACTCAAGCAGCTATCGCGAATTTTTCCTAAAAGAAAACGATTTCCCAAGATACTTTCACTGATTCGCTCCTCGTTTTGCCGCAACCTTCGGCAAAGAACTACATTGCATCCACCGTCGCATTGCAGCATTTTTAGGTGTGTTAGTTACGTTGAGAGATAACTACTGCTTCTTGTCGCTTGTACATGTCTCCCGCTGACATGCACGCTTTCCGTTTAACAACTTTTGACCACGCGATGACAAGTTTCTGCCTATCGAACTGCTTCCGTGATATTTATATTTATGATGCTCTTTCACTATTTCTTTGAGAATAAATAAACTCACATTTCCGCTCACTCTCGTCTGCTCTGCGTGCACTATATTACGGTGGTTACGTGCACTATATTATGGTGTAACGGTTAGCGTGTCGGACTGTTAAGCCCAACTTCACGGGTCACCTCAAACCCGATCGAAGTCGTAGATTTTAAGGGCGAAAAAATCCTTCCTATGTCTCCCTTCGGAGGGGAAGTAATGCCGGCTGTCCCATGTTAGTAGATTTACTGCATGTAAAAGACCCTTAAGCGGAAATGAAGCCTCTGAGCAAAATTAAAATCGCCTGTTTCGTCGCAAAAGTAATACCTTCTTCCTCCGGTAGTTGGTGAAAGGATCGTAACGAAATTTGCGTGGTCAGACGGAAGAGCAGGCATCATGGCCTGAGTCTCGCCACGTAAAATAAGCTCAGAAAGCTCATCAATTCAATATGCTCTTTGAAATGTCTGGAAAAAATACACAACAACGATTTTTTTCTCTATCAATTCTGGACATCGATAAAATTACACCACAGAAAAACAATAAACAAATTTCAACTTCATGCCTGAGACAATAAAAATTATTTTTTCCCCTGAATTCACCTTTCTGAGCTGATGATATTTCTCTTTGAAGGCAGTGGTATATCTAGGAGACAGAGGAAGGAAACCACTACTTCGGGCTACACGTCTTAGGAAGCATTTCAAACACAGATGTACCCTAATTAACCTATAATGCACTAAAACATCCGCGCGTGCACTGACGCATACTCAAAGCTCTGATATATATTTTGATTGATAACTGATATTTCATGGTACGACAACTGTTATGGCCATTAGTCTCGTTAGTATTGTGACCAAGGGTCTGTCACTTCTTAGGCAGGGAAAATTTCGTATTTCAGCGACGTGGTGAGGGAGTTGATGATTTATGGTAGGTCCGCCATTACTGTCCATCATTGTGGAGTGCTCTATAGCGACGTATGCAAACTAATAAAAAAAAAAAGTCTGCCTTCCAAAAGTGCTGCGATCTGACGATAGCTCTGAGCGAATACTCGAAACTGAACCCAACGGCTCCGAATTTTATATTCGTTGTACGTATAACGTGCATGACCGTGTCAGTGCATATAGTTGGAGGTTAGGGACAGTTTTCACAAGAGTGATTTACATTGTTCCAAGTCTATTACAAAGAATGTTATAAGAATTGATACAAATCGTGTGTAAAAGATGGGAATACGTATGCGTGTGAATTAACTCATGGATGCAACTTGGCATGCCATACATTTTGAATCTCTGAGTCTTGTGTTGTTTTCTTTCAATATGTTCTTAAGCCTGCAACAGACTAAATTGTCACAAAGTTATGCATATAAATATGTTTTGAAAAGGAAGTTATAAAGTGCACATTTCTTGCATTTCATCTACATAAATACATTCAGATGTGAACATTCTCCATTTGGAAGAATGACGAGAGTAACAGGGAATGTAGTGGTACAAACATTAGTTAGCCAGTGTTTGAGAAGTGATAATTATTTGTATGTCTTAATCATCGTTAATGTCCCTCAATTTACTATGGCATCAGTGTTTTAAAAAAAATTTGTCATGACTTAACAGACAATAATGAAAATATTTTCTTAATAATTAAAAACAATTTAATATATAGTGGGAAATATTATGTAATTCTGAGTGTATGCTGTGATATGGTGTGTAATTGAGCAACTTGCTGTGCTTTTGGACAATTAATATACTGTCGGAATGCAAATTTACAAGTCTAAAAAGTATTTTGGGATAAATCAATTTGAAGTAGATTCTGTTAAATCTACTATATTTTTTCCTACATAGGGCATAACATCTCTTCTTTTAACACCTAAGACGGATTTTTTCCTGTACATCCAAGCTGCAGGACTCCAATACGAGTATTTCACTGATCAAAAGAATACATGAAATCTGCTTTGGCAACGTAAATAAAGTTATAGTTTCACTTGTATACACATAATATGTACCAAATTGAAGGCGTTTGTGTTTCATATAAAAAGTCTTCTTAACTGTTTGTCTTGTATATGTATGTATGTATGTGTGTATATATATATATATATATATATATATATATATATATATATATATATATTATATATATATGTCTTTATAATAGTTTGGGATTGTTACCAGGAAATGTACCCTATTTTCTAAACACATTTCTTCACACCTGCTAAATTACGATTTTAAGAATTCTTTTATGAAATAATTTTAATAGTTTAATTTTTTCAAAGAATTGGTTACCACGGCCACGATTTGAACCTGGACCTTCTGGTTTATGCCCAGATTCTATAACCACTAAGGTATCTAGAAAACCAATCCTTTGATCAGTTTTTATGTGCGCGATTATCGCTCCTTATATGTATATATAATAGCCACCATTCCGTTTGCATCCAACAAGGTGACGGGAAGGGTAAAATTATATATAGATATACTTTTAAGTAGGTATTTGTATGTTTCATTTGTATTTGTATGTTATATTTTGTATTTTTTAGCTGCAGTGAAATTATGTGTAATATTAGTGTGGCTCATGATGATTAGCCAGAATTTATTCCATTATTTCACATAATAGGATTTTTCGTCATGCATATTGTATTTTTGTGTATGATGTATATTTAATATTTTACAAATAAATATTGTTTATATGAAATATCATTCTTTTTTATTTTCACTTGCATCATTTCAATTTATTTCACTACCTCACAATTTGAATCCTTTCAGAATTACTGACTTCTACATTACCTTACGCATTAATTTCAAGTAAAATAGATTGTTCTTTAACTGCCTACCATATTGAAAAATTGCTAGACAATGTAATTTCAAAGGTCCCGGTTACGTCTACCCTCCATTTCAATTGACAGATCGCCACCCAACGCTTATTGGCTGATGAGGGGCAGAAATGGATGCTTCTTTCTGATTCGTTTCTTCTGTCGGAGTGGGGGGTTGACCTTCTCCCCTCCATAAAAATAAGGAGCTTCGGAATAACATTGAGTGCCGCCTCTGAAATGTACTCTCTGATTGTGACTACTTTTATGCCTAGAGGTGGCAGTATTCTTCCTCTGTTGGATGGTGAGATCAGGAGATCCATCCTTGACGGATTGCGATGGATTTCCCTCTTCAGGTGTCCCCCCCAGCGAGGCAATGTGCCACCAGGGACAAGCTCTGGTCTCTCGACCTGTGTGGTAGTGCAGTGTGTGTGCTAAGACAAGGAAGAGAGAAAAAGATGCGTGGTCTGTGGCTAGTTTATTAGGGTGCATTCGTAGGTAGGCATTGGTATTTATCTTAAATTGATCGGAGAACCCACGGAAAAATATCGAACAGAGAACCTGGTCGCTCGAATTCTTCACCATACTGCGACTGAATTCGATCTAGCTATATAGATAAAATCGAAAATCCGCCACCGCCGAGTATCGAACCCTATGATCTCCTTGTCAGAGTCGTTGCAGAAAGAGCGGCAAGGCAACTCAGTCAGTATAATCTTTTAAGTATTACTAGCCGGGCAACAAGAGAAACGAATGTGGACACATGCCATAGAACATTAATTGACAACATACTATTTTCATTCCCAAAACGAAGTTATCATTTTATGAAACTGCAAACATAATACGAATCTGAATATTCTTTACTAAAAATCAATAAATCTCAATTGCAACTGACTATGAAATCAGAAAAAACACGATAAAAATAATCGGAAGTGAAGTTTTTTTTTTTGGGGGGGGGGAAATATAAATTCAACATTGTGCTTGAAATCACGAACACTTTCGAACTGTGTCTAGAGTTCAGCAGACATCAACTGCCATCCGTAAACGTATTATGCCTTAAATGTGTACTCCAAAATTACTGCTTTCTCTTCTAGTCAATTTTTCTCGTAATAACAGTGTTATATTTCATAAAAAGACAGACACTCCTGGCAAAAAAGTCGCCTTCCAGAAGTTGATAGTCAATAAGTACCGCATATTTTGTGCACAATACACGCACAAATTTCTCATCACCTCTTAGGACACTGTGAACAAAGAAAGTGTCACCAATTTTAAAGCCCGCGACCTCAAGCCCGTACAGTAAATGATTTTGTAATGTTTATCGTAAATTCATAAGCCTCCAGACAACGTTATGACAAAATAAAAGCATTAAAAAGGTATACAATGCGCAATTGCGAGCAAAATTTCATAATTTCCAACCGTCATGAAATACTTAGATCTCTGCCGCCTAATGAACTCGACTGTTTCCCTCAACGGACGCGGGAGACAGGCCATCTGGCGTTGCGTGGAATGCGAGGCGGTCCACCCACGCCCCCGGCCTTCCCGGGAGAGGAATTTCCTTAAGCCCCTGCGGACCACTTGGCAATCAAGCGTCCCGCAAGGGTCCCGCTTCCCTCGGCTGGGGCGAGAGGCTGTCGGCGATACGCCCCGCCCCCGCCCCGCCCCCCGCCGCACCAGGGCCTCCACGAAGCGACAAGAGCAGAACTTCCAGAGCGTGATAAATAAACGCTGCCCCCTTTTATTTTCTCCCATCTTAGCCGAGGACGATTCGACATACGCGATCTAGCGCATTATCGCAGGCGGAGTGTGCCGACTGCGATCGACCTACTTAGGGAAATCAATGAAGTAAACAAAGTGCAGATGAAAACACAGCTAACCAGCTTGACTGACACTTCTTTGTTGTTATCGATAAGAGTGAAAAATAAGAGTAGAGTCGAAATTAAAGTTGCCTTCAACTTAATGAAACACATTAAAATATAATATTAATGAATTTTGTAATGAAAATATTTTATTTCTTCTTCTTAATTTAAATCTCTATAGACCTACGTGGATTTGACAGAGTGAAACGTCTTTATTACGAGTACACTAAAAGAATAACCATCAAATTTTAAAAAATATTCATCTTTAGGGGACGCAATAATAACTGCTGCTGCACGAGCTTTTACACACCACCCACAGCACTACACACCGGTAGCAGAAGCATTAAATGCGCATTAGCAGAATGAAAACCACGGTACGGAAAATTACTCTCAAAACAAACTGTTATCAATAAAATTCAGAATATTATAATCAAAACAAAGCGATCCCCTACAAAATTGACACATTCAAAGTGAAGTTCGGGCGGGATGAGCGTGTCGTCCAACTTAGCATGTAAACTGCCAAGACGCGTATCTTCGTCTTGGTGGCAAACAGGAACTATTGTTCAGGAATTAGTAGAATTTGAGTTGTGCCCTCCGAGAGAGAGGTCAAAGCACGCGCTTCGAATCCGTCGCCTCTCCTTCCCAGCCCTCATTCCTCCCGAACCGTTAGGGGCAGCAGCCACGCAAAGATGCGGGGCCGCGATCAGCACTCCGACCCTAGACATGAGGGGAGAACGTTACAGGTGTTATTCTATGAAAAAGTTTCAAATTTGCAAGTTGAAAATTATCCTTTGAAATCAGCCAATAATTATGAACAAAGGTAAGCTTCTGTAATAAAATAATCAAGAATAATAGTAAATAAATGTTAAATAATTATTTTCTTCTCGTTATCGGTTTAATGCAACCAAACAGGAACGAAAAGCCACTTTTAACGACCGGCATATTTACAGTTTACAGGAATTTAAGAACTTAACAATTTTGCATGAAGATTACAAAGCTAGTTGATTCTGTCAATGTTATGTACTGCTTCTTCTTTCTGACGCGCATGTCGGCAGCCGTATGGTGTCCGAGACGTCCAGGATTTCACAAACTTAGGTGTGTCCCAATCAGCAAGAGGCTTACCAACAATCTTCACAGTGATGAGAAATGAAATGTTTTCAGACAGAAGAGAACTCCTTGTGTCAGTTTGTATTCAATACAATTCTTCCCACTCAGGTTAAAAAATTACAGGGCTATTAATCGGTTGATTGATTAGTGATTCTGCGCGTGTCATCTGCTAAGACCATTAATCCCATGAGTGTGGTATGTTTTTACTGTATGAGGTGGTGATGATCTTCCCCCGCTGGATAGCGAGATCCGGCGCCGACCTCTCGTCGGCTAGCGGGGTTTTACCCACCTAGGCATCTCCTAGCAGCGGGGCTCCACCGCAGCCGGGACACTCTCCCGGCATGAGAGGCGGTGTATGTAAGCGTAAGCACGGAGGGCGTTCAATGAGGTATCTCCCTGAGCAAGAATATGAAATTTCATATTGAAACTTACCTCCTTAGTTTTCAATGCAATCCCCACTGACTCCAACACACTTGGTCTATTTTGCCTCCAGTGATCGAATATCCTCAGAAAAGAAGGAAACATTTTAACGGTCCAGATACCCCATTACAGCTACTATTACTGCTTCATCGTCAGGAAATAGTCGCCCGCGGATAATTTTTTCATGTTTCGAAACGGAAAGTAGTCCCTGGGAGCCAGATCTGGATTACATGGAGGATGATTAAGTTGTACGAAACCACAGTGTTCAAAATCTCATTTTCTAACGATGATCGAAATCTCTCATTTTCTCCGTTGACCCGCACAACACTGCACTTGCCATCTCAACATCAAGGGCTTACGACAGACTGATATGTAACTGAGGCCGAACCATACGAAGACATGTCCCAACTTGCCTGTGCGCATTCAGGTCTCCAACAATGCCGTAATATATCGAGGTAGATAACTTATAGGACGTTCCTTGAAAGGATTGGCGATAGGACAAGAAAAAAGGAAAGACCGCGCGCGGTTCGTGGCGCGTATGTCGGGGTACTGCTCCGGCATTCGCCGTGTGTTCATCGGAGAATCCACGGAAATCGACCGAACAGAGCAGCCAGCCACTAGAATTCTCCTCCTGACAGCGACTGAATTCGACCTGCCTGTGTAGATAGTGTCGAAAAACCTGCCACCATATGGACGCAAACCCTAGGACCTCCCGGCCAGAGGCCTTCCAGTGACATCAATTGATGGCCTGAGCCACCTAAGCAGTACCCAGAACTTATGGCGCTTAATTCTTCTTCGGTGATTCGGGACAGACAAATTGTCCAATGTCTCGCCTGAAGCTGCACCTCGCCCGAAACTGCTCTCGCCCTCCGCTTCGACTGCTAGTGGCAGGTCTTTGCTCCCGATCAGACTTTCTGATGAGCCCTGGCATATAAATGGTTGAATCGCACAGGCTTGTACAGTCGTGTTTTCTTGTAGCCACTTTGCAAACCACTCGAGTGCTTTGTTCGCAGTACAGAAGTGTTTCAGAATTTGTATAGGAATCTCATAGGTCGAATTTTCTCTAATTTAAATCTATTTACAAAATCAAAAGCCGAAATTTACAAATTCTTGAAGTTGATACAGTATTATAATTTGATAGAAACATTTTTTCAAACAGAATATGTTATTCAGAGCTACAATAATTTCAGCAACTTGATAGTGATAATTTTCAATTGCTTCTGCGATCACAATAATTATAACGTACTGCGAAATATAAAACTTTTAACCAGTTCGCGCTGTCCCGTGCGAACCAGCTAAATGACACCAGTAAGTACTTCTAGGGCTGGGGCAACATAGGCAACCAGCATGATTTCGGCAGGAACGAAGTACGGTTCGCATGAGAAAAAAAGTTGTCTTATGTCAACGAAAAGAAAACAATTCCATACACAAACTTCGTTATAGCTGACACAGCACTTGTTGCACTATTGTTCCACATAATTACCATCAATACTTGTATCCCTGTGTCATACAAGTCTCCATTTGGGATAAGTACCACTGATTGCCAGCCGTCTGCAATTCTGTGCCACTGTGATACGCGAAATACTCGAGGTTAAGAAAATATGGAAAGTGCTGGGAGCGAGATCCGGCCTCTAGGGTGGATGGATGGGAGGGTGGATGAAACACCTCCCAGCGCAACTACTACACAAGCTGTTGTGAGCCGATCTGAGTGGCCGACCGTATGACCATTCCAAATTCCCGTCCGGTCAACATGGCATCTACAGTCTCTCCGTCGATGGACTTCTTCGACATCGGGATATTACTCCCGGAACTTTTCTTGAACTATGAATTGAAGAAATGCGGGTAGAGTGGGGGTATTAATTACGAAATCGGCCACTAGATTTTATGAAGTAATGCCAATCTCTAAAAAATCAGTTATCAACCTCAAGTTTTTCAATAATTTGGATTTAAGTTTCTCAGGAGTTTGAGGCATCTCCGGTGATGGATCATCATCTGCTTCGGTCATTTCTTTAAGATTCTTTTGGAGAAAATCACGGACATTAGTTCTTGTCTTCAACAGAAAATAGTTTCTATTTCGCAACAGTGAAAATGTTTTGAAATGTTGTCTTCAGTACTCGCTGCGAGCCTTGGCCTTCAACTGTTTACTGTGTTAGAGGGGGACGCAAGGTCATCGTACAAGAAAGGTTGCGCGATTAATACAAATGTTGATTCCAAGGCATGACAAATGTGTCATTTCTGGTGACGATTATACGGAAAAGTTGTGCTGGATGTGCTTTACCTGCTACAATAACGTTTTTACATGAAATAATATTTTCTTTTTGTTGGCGACTGGGAAAACGTACATTCTAGAAGCGCCTTGAATACAAATGATACGCTGAAATGACACTTTCCCGATTTGAAGATACACTGTTCTGTGGTGCCAAATTAACACGAGAAACATTTTAAACATCTTTATTTTCCTTCCCGCTTCTTGATACATGTTCTTCTCCCTCTTCATGATACATCCTTCGGATACAACATGTACGCTCAATCATCGTGCATCGTGCACGATGTGCCAAAAATAGTTGTAAGAACTCAAAAACAACAACACCAACAACAAACTTCATACCCCTAACAAGGGCAATCACGTACACTTATATACATATCGCATATTAATGTTACTGTTCCTAGAAATAAATAAAATGTTTTGAAATATTGTCTAAAAGATACAAGTAATTTTGTCATTTTCATTGAGAAGTTGATTTGCAAAAGGAAATTGGTCCCTCTTTATTGCCGGTCTAGACTTTTCAGCTGTACGCTGACTGTATACTATAAAATTATAAATAATAAACACTATTTATTTTTTTCAGTGTTTCAAACGCATATTCATTCCTGAAATCAACGGGTTTTAAAAAAAGCATTTCCAATGGAGCAAACTTTGATACGCGCAAACCGGTAGGCTTAGCTCTGCCCAATTCTCGATGAGGGTTAATTGACCTACGAAGTGCACGTCACAGAGGCTGAATTCGACCTGTGTACAGAGTGTCGAATACATCATGTCCCGTCCGGTGAACATGACATCCACCGTATCTCAGGCAACTCTGCACTACTGTGATACGCAAAACGCGTTAAATGCTGTCCAGCTCTGTACTAAATGCTGTCCAGTTCTTAAGTGATACAATAAAGACGTACATCAAAAAGTTTTCTTAATTACGTTCAAATTCTTCAAGAAAAAGCTAGGTTTTAACGAGTCTGGAATTATTATTTCATATAAATGTTCCAGAAAACGAAGAGACTGCAGCGTCCGCCCTTTATCTCCGGAAACCGGCTGAAATATCGATACACTTGTAGAATTTGTGATAAGCCGCAGAAACTGGCACGTTTTTATGGATTTCTAATGCATCTCGTGTAGCGATGAGTTCAATTTCAACATTTTACAATAATTGTAAAGAATTATAATTTTGTTGTAATTAGAATCGTTAAAAGTTATTATTTCTTTTTCACATCCTAAGTTTTACAAATTAGAGATGCTTCGTGTAGGAAACAGTGGTATGATAAGTTTCGCTTCAAATACAAGTAATGCTATAACTCTATACACTTTCTCCAATACGAATTATAATATTGCAAATTGTAACTTATTCTTCACCAATCTAATTCGTGCAACTTTTTCTTACCTCGTAGTAGATATGAGAAAGTAAAAATCGGACAAGACAAGTTAAAATGTTCATACATTTAACATACATTTGGTGAAATGAAATGTGTACAAGGCTACACCTAGCGCGTCATGTCGGTCGCAGATTCGAACACACGCGCCTCACACGCCGGCGGAACGGCTCCCCAGCGAAGCCTTCTGCTCCCGGCAGAGCGAGGCAAAGCGCAGTAAACTGCACGGGCGTTTCCCGCATCATCAACAGAACGAGACAAGAAACATATAGTTTACTGTGGAACGAAACGACGCGTCGCGGCAAGACGGAGAAATGTGGTGCAAAAGAGGAGCAGTAAATGACGGGAGGGGGAAAGGAGAGTCAGAAGAAACGAGGGAGGAGAAATAGGAGAGAAGAGACAAACCAAGAGGGAGAGAGGAGAAATAAAAGGCAAAAGAGATGTTCAGGAAAGAGAACAAGAAATATATGAGAGAAGAAGAGACAGGGAAGCAGAGACAATGCGGTAAGTTAAAAGCGAGGAGAGTGAGGAGAGAAGTGAAAGGAGAATGAAGAGAAAGAGATACGATGAAGATTTAAGAAGAATGGAGAGGAGAGAGAGGAAGAGGTAGAAGAACGGAGAAGGGAGAGGAGAGGAGGGAAACAGAGGAAAGAGATGGAGTGGCGTGAGAGGCCAAAGACAGGTGAGACGAGGAGAGGGCGCAGCATGAGGAGTGAAGGTGCAAAATGGCAGCGCAAGACGCAGAGGCTGTGCCAAAGCGCGCCCCCAATGCGCCGGGAGGCACTGGTGCCGCGCCGGCCGCGGGCGTGCTCAGCGGGAGCGGGCGTCGGGTGGCGTCGCGTGACTGCTCTCTTTATCGCGGCCACCGGACAGGGACACGAGAGCAAAAAGCAAAAGAGGAAAAAAAACACCAGAGTTCCTGCGACGGGTCGCCGCGTTTCGTTCCCATATGAAACAGCGCACGCTGCTCCGCACGGCAGATAGTCGGTGGCAGAGGGCGACGCAATGACTGCGACGCTCAGTCCAACTCACTACAATGGGATTGTTGTGTGCTTCTCTTTCAAAACAAGCCTGGCCATCACTCTCAATCGAACAATCTACTGACAACATTTACGAATCCATATTCTGTTACGAAATAAAAACAGAAAAGATGATCACGACAGATAGTAATTTAGATTATACGTAGCCACTATGAGACAATCTGATAAAAAAAAGAGCATTGTCCAATTTCACAATTCCATATTCAAGCACAAATTCCATATTCAAAGGTAGAAACTAGAAATAGTCTTAATCGAGTTCCCAAAACAATTATATATATTGAAAAAGAATTAGTGTACGTGCAACTTCTATCCCTTTCCATTACGCTCTAAGATAGCGAGGAGTAATTAATTTCAAACAGTGAAAATACAACAGAAAGAGCTTTCTCTCCCTTAAAAGGAGATATTCTGGGAGCTCTCACACCGTAATCTAGCCACAGGAACGTAATACCAAAATAACTGATTCATATAGCTTCCTTCTCTAAATAACATACAGTAATTAGCAATTATATCTCTCATCTTATTAGTATTCCCTTTCATTACAAAGTTGACAACAAAAAACTAAAGACAAAAAAATACATTTTTCCTGAGGAGACGTCTTTCCTCTGGAAAAATGTAATTTATTTTATGGATTCTGTACCTATGAAACTGTATAAACTATACGAATTTTCACTTTTGACATATTACCATTTATGTAAATGCACAGAATTGCATGGCAGGGATTGCACGCGCCGTTGCAAACCGGTGCACCCTGAAATATATCCTCTATAGCTATATTAAGGAATCTTGACGAATTATTCCCTTTTTTAAGTAAACATGGGCATAAAACCCCGAAGTATAATTCTGCTGAATTAGGTAATTACCCCAGGCGTGCACCAAAGAGAAGTCGGGAAATTGGAAAGTTCGCAGATTACGGCATTTCTTCACTATTAAGAGCGCAACACACATTACTATCGTGCAGAACACAGAAGCGATGCGCCCTCGGGCCCTAAAACCAGTTTTCAACGTCTCTTTGGTGAAAGGGTCACGAATTATGCTTTCTACAACATAACCTAAAAAAATAAAACATTTTCGGACGTTCTATTACACGTTTTGATGATTCCGTCACTCCATAGCACGAATTGCCAGAAACGCATGAAGTTGGGTTCCAGTATCAAGCTATTTACTCTTTTAAAATAATGATTTAAATTCTGTTTTTGAAGATTGCTCTTAATGGACCTCTAGCTTTTCAGAAATCCCTGTTTAATTAAAAGGGAGAGACACCGCACTATAGGACGCCATAACTGTCAAGAAATTATTTCGGACTAAAAAAACATGCATCAGTTTAATTTTCTGATTAACAAATGCGGGATCGAGCGGTGAACATGAGATGACGATTTGGGGGCAGCTTTGAGAGAACATTCGGGCTAACAGATGGGAGGAATATTTGGGGGAACATCTGGGAGAACATTTGGAAACCCTTTGGGAATCTGCGGTGAACTTGTGAGGAAACATGTGGGGGGAACATACGAGGAACGTGAGGAGTCCATGCCGGAAACCTGAGGTTAACATGCTAGGAATCATGTAAGTAAAGTATAGTGAACATGCGAGGGGAATATATCAAGGAGCTTTAAGGAAACATGCGGGGTAAGGTGGAACAATGTTCTGAGTGAAGATTTTGCCCGTCTGGTGACCTCTACTTCATAATAGGGTGGTCATAAACGAGCAGAAACTAGAAATGTATGTAAAATTAAAATGAAGCGTTAATAGGCCCGCCCTGACAGGGCTAGAATGCTTCAATGTACGAGTCAGGATTTACCCGAAGTTGAGATCGAATTTGAAGATATCTTTACTTTTAAAATAATGTCTGACAAAGAGCGAAATGTCTCAAGGATTCAGCTAGTATTATACAAAAAAGTTTAAACTGATAAAAGTTCGACCATCAGAAGCATCTAGGATTACGAGAGGCGGAATTAAACGAAACAGTAAAGATAGACCGTTTTATAAAGATAGAAAGTTTTATTTCGCATTTTTCAATCTTCGAAACCCCCTTGTAACACGTACGAAAAACAATATCTTGTGATGACCGGTATCTCCGATGACCTACTTCAGAAATACCGATACTCTCGTTAATATCGATAAAACAGATCCACCTCTCAGTATCAGTATTGGCTTCATGGAAATGTACATAATAAGTCACGCACTTCGCTTTAACCAAGTAACAGAGTTGATACATTCGACTATAATTTACCACATGCTCCAAAGTGTTTGCCCTAGACACATTTAGATAGAACTAATTACTTTAGTGGATTATTAAAGAAAAAATAAAGAGTTTATTATTTTTCAACTATCTGCTGAAAAGATGGTAGGAGGGGATCTCATAAGAAGACTCTGTGTATAGTTGGCTAGTGAATTTTCCCTAGTCCACTATAGACGCAAGGAATTGCTGGATGCATTAGCAAAATTGGATGAGAAAGATGTTTAACAGACCACCATCGATTTGGGTGTAAAGAAACATAAATGAAAATTACAAATTATGGCCTTCACGAGTCACCAAATTATTTGAGAAATACGGCGTTAGAAAAGGAGTTTCGTCGAGTAGACATTAGGAAAGTGTTAACACAAGAATTAATATGAATCTTGTTTTCGAAAATATGACAACCTATTACAAGAAGAACCTATTATTAGAAGAAGAGTTTAGTGATTTCACGGAAGAACAGATCTAAAGGCAGGTGTTTCCTCATGAATAAATAACTTTGTCTTTATCATTATATTATCGTATTTCACAATACCATTTGCCAACTTATGAAGATAATATGCTAACCTCAGTGTATCGCTGTGAAAAGTGGTATTTGCACACAGCAAATCTGTGACTTTTATTTCGAAATTATTGCGCTATGTATTTTACAGTTATTATCGATTACCACATTATCGATAAAAAAAATTATTTACAATTATAAATACCTTCGAAAATAAACTCATTGTTCACGAATTCAAGTGGCAACAGTCAAAAGTCATTTAAAGAACTGGGTCAGATCTCCCATAGCGTCCCGTGAGTTGGCTCCCATCATCGGCACCACAACACGCTCCGAGTCGCTAGCCTCAACATTTTGCGATCCCGCAAGAGAGAGAAAAAGGCAGAGCCGGTCACGCGACGAAACAGGAAAAAGAAAAAAAGCACTCCACCCAACATCCCGCGGCTGAAATCATGTGCGCGCCGCCCGCCAGCGACCGCCCGACCAACGTCACGTCTGCCCGCCCTACGAGGACACCTCGATCAGCGCCCACGCCTTCGTTTTCCGAAGCGACCATTTCCCTCCAGCGCGCGCGGCGCAGTTATCTGCCGACTCATCTCTACCCCTCGCGAGCTCTCTGCATCACGCCTGCCCTCAATTTTGCTACCAGTCCCTCTCGCCCTCAGGTCATCCCCTCCCCCCCCTCTCTCTCTCTCTCTCTCTCTCTCACACACACACACACACACACACACACACACACACACAAAGCGATGTATTTTTCGCTCCCACTCACGTGGCACTTTGAGCGCGCACGCCCATGAAAGCGGAAAAGAGGAGTCGATGAAAACACAGGGGACAGGTCCGCACAGTAAGCCTGAGTAATTTTATGAGCTCGTGTATTTCCGACGATGTTTCAGCAAGCAATCATCAGCGCCGTCCATCTTTTTCTCCTCATATTTATCGATTCGCGGGGGAGGGGCGGTCGGCCACCTGGGACAACGTCCTGTCACAGTTATTGATTTCGCCTCACATTTATTGGGGTCGCGAAACCACCACGCGGCCGGTGCGGCGTGGTGTGCGAGAGAGAGAGAGAGAGTGGGAGGGGGAGAGGGAGACCACACACTCGCGCGCGCGCGCGCGCGGGGTCACTCGGTCGTTCGCTGGCGGCAGAACACACGCACTCGCGCGGGGGGCGGGGCGGGGGGGGGGCGGCACGCGGTCCAATGCCGACACCAGGGAGCAACGCGCGCCTGCTTGACCGACGCTACGTGCCACCCCCTCTCTATCCCCCCTCCGCCCATCAGTCCCACGCGGCGCGGCGCGGCGCGGCGCGGCGCTCGACCTCTCGGCCACCAACGCGGCGGCGGCTGCGGCCACTGCGCTACGCGGAAACTGACTAAAAATAGAGGAGCGCGCGATATGAAAAGGAAGAAACACAAAAACAAATACATATATACGTACATGCCATATTTCGAGGCCTACTTTTTCTTCTAAATTTGCGATCGAAAAATTGAGTACAAGGGCCAAGATAGTCCTATTCAACAAAATTAATATTTTCCGGTTTAGTAGGGTTATCAATAGAATGTGTCATACGAAGATTAAAAAACAAATAATTTAAATGTGTGCTATTTATTGTAACCACTAATGGAAGAAAATATTGAAGAGTTCATATGACATATCGTTAAAAAAATCAAAAGTTTCAAATAAATATTTTCAATACCCACTTTCCTTCAACAGATAAATGTTGCTCATCATTTAAAAATGTTTGCGCAGAAATGGGATACGTATTCCTACATTCACATCATTAACGAGTAATTAGTTAAATTTAATGTTGGCTATTTTCATGCTGGTGCCAATTTTTGATGAGTGGTGTTTATCACTTTAGTTAACATTCCATAATAAATCTAATGGAAAAATACACACGAATAAAATTATTCAAAATGCACAAATACATTACGTCTGTTCCCATGGAGTTTTCTTACGCGTAAAGTCACTTGGATATGGCTAATGACAAACTTCGAATTCCGATTGTACGTAGAAACAAAAAACAAAACAATAAAAAAAAGGCAGGAAATAATACGTGTTAGTCTGAGTGCGCCCTGCGCTTTTGAACCTACGTTAGGACAATTGTTACATGAAATTCGTATCCAGGCGGGTTCGATAGATCAAATAATTATTGGAATATAACATTCGTAGTTCTACACATTCTGACTTGCAGAAATACTGTGTGGAGAATTCTAAAGACATCAGAGCTATGACCAATCGTCGCCTAATTTAGAACAGATTATCTTCATAGTCGGGTCACGAAATAACGAAGTCTTATCTGACTCCCTTAAGTCATTTATAAGAAGAAATGCTTATCATTCAACTTAGCAGCACTGTTCCAATAGTATGTACAAAATTTCTTTGAAACAAACAAATCATATGCGGATAGCTTCTCAAGATTAAACTTTCACTGAGGAGGTTGTGTTGTTATTTACGATCGGGGAGAATAGTTATCGACTTTTTTTAAGGGAATGGGGAAAGAGACAAGTTTGTTGGAGTGTAGTAATGGTTTCATTGGGTTATCGTAGGTTATCGCAGATTCAAGCCATTTCTAAGGATACCCGAGAATTCCCCACAGAAAACTGTTTAATAGCCACCGCGGTTTTCTTAGACATAAAACTCGCATCACTCTTTTCAATGTTGCCAAGTGAGGCTCTTACAAAGCTACAAAACCAGTGTGACTGTAATTCCAATTCCTAACAAAATAATATGTAATTTTCCTTGAAGCACTTCACGCACTGACGTCGGCCTTCGGTACGCGGAGTCAAGTTGAGAACAAATCTAGGTTTACAATAAACGAACTGGTTTTAAACCTAAACTTAGTTTCGCAGATATGAAGAAAGTACTTTGAATTAATACAACACTGAAAAATTATCAAATCAGTCTGATACTAAAAGTTATAACAAGACTCATTAACTAATTATTCCAATATACGATTCACGTATCAAAGCAAATAAACATTAGCGAAAGAACAGGCCCCATGGCTTGGGCCTCGTCATTAATATTTTTTTTCATTATTATTGTATTATTAGGGAAAATGTTGGGCGAGTTTTAATCTCTTTATTCCTATTCTCTCAATCTCGTTTCTGTATTAACTTGTTACTTACTCGCTTACCACTACGTAGAGAAAGGTATGAAATATGGTACGAAAAAGTGCCGTCTTATAGGTCCTGATAACGAAAAAGTGGATGTTTTATTTCTGTATCTTCTGTATATGGTACATTTTTCTCGAATATATAGTGAAGCCTGCATCCACGTTTTGTGGGAACTTGTCTTTTTTTTTTTTTTCAGGAGCCTGACTTTGTCTGTCTTTCTTACCACCGGACGTCTGTAAACAAAACTAGCGCCTAAACCGGTATTGGGAGTTTCACCAAAATGGATATTTCCCGATCAATGTGACTGATATCGCGGCTACTGGAATTTTAAACGATAATTTTAATGATTGGGGATACTTTACATATAGCCATAACTTCATCCAAATTTTCTAAAAAAAAAGGCTCAAAATTTTATCTTAATTTTTTGGGCGAGTAGAGCAATGAATGGTTACAAAAATTAACGCGGGTTCGATTTATTGAGAGGCGTATTTTATAACTGAATATCATTAATTTTTCTGGACATAATGGTTCGAATAATTTCTTATGAAGATTCTCAAAATTTCAAAAACGTTTGATGTATTTCGATGTATTTTTCTTCTAGGTAATAAGAGGCATATTGGCTTAAAACTTCTCGTAAATGAGAAGTCTTGCAGACTAATAAATCGAAGGCCAGAGTTCGATTCCAATCATTCCCAACGCATTTTTTCGTTTAATTTTTATCTCGAACAGGGAAAGGGGCGGTTTTAAATATGATATACGTCCCATTTTCATCTGACCCTATGAACTTTCGAAACTTGCAAATATGACTTTCCCTCGCTTCTTTTCATGAAAAGAGATATTCAAGAGATGACTGGATTCAAGTTACAATGCAAGTTGCAAGTTGCTTGACCGCTACAATTGATACAATTCGATTGTTCTGTAGCAGCACCACCAATTGAAAATGACTACATACCAAACTTGATGAAATAGTTATGCAAAATCTCTATCAAATAATATCTAAGAAGACCGAATATGATCAGCATGCCAGGCGCAACGGGATTATTTGATATTCCTTTCCAGTCGCCATTTAGTTCGCCAAGTTCGCCATTCCGTTCCAGTCGCCATTCGTCAATAAACAAAAGCCAGGAAACACGAGAGAGAGAGAGAGAGAGAGAGAGAGAGAGAGAGGGGAGAGAGAGAGGAAGAGAAAGAGAGAAACAGAGAGAATTATGTAAATCGGTCTTTACATAAACATTTCCCAGAGTAGGTAGTACACAAAATCATACGAACGGAAAATGTTGAATAGGACGTTGCAAAGGAGACGGCAATAAATCTAGAATTACAACACTTTAACATAGGTAGTATCCTACCCCAAGAGGACGAAATGGGGCGAAGTGTTTGCAATAATACTAATAATACTCGCAATCGATATATTGGAATAAAAATATCTTCCAATCTTTCCTCAAATTATAATGATCTTAAAATGCACGGCTTCCCAAAGACTTATTGAACTACACGCCAAGCAAAGAAACTGGCGCGTTTGTGGGTTGATGCTGACACTACGCTACTCATGTCGCAGGGGCCAAATAAAAACGGCCAGAAAATAAAATAGTGGCAAATGTCCCTTCATGTACCTGGCCAAGAGCAAAAAAGGAAATGTGCGAACATTTCTTTTTGGAGACAGCTGTCTGATACAGGGCACACGAACTGAAGCATAAGCCACTTAGTTTGGGAAATTAGAGATCATATACTCAGTAAAGCTTTTCGGCAAAGCTGTCGGCAAAGCAAGCTTTGTCGGCTAAGCTGCCGGTATGTAATTCTATCAACGAAAAGTCCTCACACGAATCATAATATTGCTTCCTGCACAGCAGGGAGAATATTTGTGGAGCACAAAATCAAAATATATGAACTGCACAAACTATTTCAATTTAGTTTGAAGCAAATTCATCTATTTTAATTTTTCTAAACGATAAGTCAAATTACAGAATATTGAGTCCGTTTACATAATGGAGAAAATGTAATTATCATCACAGAAAACATTAAATCCTATGTCATGTCCACTTCAAAAAGTTTTGTATTTTGGAAAAATTGTATACGTTTTTATCTGTTGCTCATGTGAAAGAGCAGAGGAGTTGAGTTCCATGCGAGAAATGTTTGTAGCACTGAGGAGGCAACCTTTAAACGGCGAATGCTGACCCGTATTCTAAAATATTACGAAACACGTTTAAGACGAAACAATTGTTTCAGTTACAGCTAATCAAAGTTACATACCCATTTCACTACCGAATTTTGAATTATAACTTCCCAACACCCCGTCGGGCCAGCAGGGACAGGAGGCATCCGTGACACGTTCTTCCCGAAATGCTTGACACGTGTGCCGCACGACCTCGACGTCCAAAACACACAAAGGATGTCCCGTCAAAAGATCCTTGCATATAATGCCGGGCCGTGCCGTTCATTGAGTAGTGAGAGCGCTCTTCAATGGCGCAAGAGAGACGCTGAAGGTCAAGGAAGAAAAAAAGAGGGCGGGGGAGGCAGCGAGGGAAGAGCGAAGCAACAGGTCCTTGGGGAACACCCACTTCTAGGGCGCGTTGCGTTCGTTCTCCGAAGGGTCGATGCCCAACGCGCGTTCACACACGCACGGACAAACGAACCGGAATGTGTTAGGCAATGATTAACAAGCCAAATGCTAGCAACGAGGAACGTTTATATACATTTATACCAGTACACTACACCACATAAAACTTATACTAAAACTCAAAAATGCATTGAATACAAATTAATGAATCTATCGTGAATGAATAAATTAATCTATCCTGGATTGTTATTCTCAGGCAGATTCTTTCTCTTAGGAATAACGAACTGCGAATATTGTTTGTAATACAATATTACAATCAGTTTGCAAAAAGTGAAAGTTGAAATTATAAATGAACACGGTAAGAATACGACGTACCGTAGTTCTTAGATCTGCAGGCTCCACGTAAGTTTTGCCATCAGCGTTTTCAAAACGTAAAATTAAAGAAGAAATAAGTTGATGTGAAATTAGGTACAAACAGACACGCTTTCTTAATTTTGTATTTTGAAAGGCTGGAGCAATTAACTACATTAAAGTATAAACAGTAAAGATACAATATGAGAAAAGTTGCTCATTAGCGACACATTATAGTAATCAACGAAACGAATGCATAAAGAACGGTATAATTGGATGAATGGTATATTCAAGAAAACGAGCAACGATAGGAACGAGTTTTATTTACCACGAATGCAATTATACCCCTTTATTCACAAGTTATATTCAAGATTTTTTCGGTTTTATTTTAAAATAATTTAAAATTTGAGAAATTCCTGTACATCTTTACTATTCGAGGCGTACATTTGATGACGTCTTATTACTTCCGAAAAAGAATTTTAGTGGGCTGTGCATTCTATACTTATGATCACCCTTCTGACATACAGGATAAATAAATGTTTGCAAAGGGTAAATATTGGAACATATTACCGGTAAAATATTAGAAGAGGCTGACAAAGCCATGAAAGTAGTACTTCTCACGAGCAATTAAAACATGTATAAGTGAGAATATAACATATAAAACATTTAATTTATTCATGTACAATATCTTATGTGATGTCATTAACCAGCTAGAGTGAAACCATCGTTTACTTAACCAATTTTCTTTTATTCATTCAGTGTTCTTATGTAGTTGATGAAGTTACGTAATCTGTGATGTACATTTTTGTTCATGTTTCATGGCCGACTGGAAATGCCTTGGCCACGTCAGTGTTATAGTGATTTAATTAAACAAGTTTGATCCTATTTCTGAATTCTGATTGGTAGTTAAGAAGTTTTAATTGCACGCTTGCAATTAACAGTGATAATCAGCGATTTTTGAGAGAAATAATAAGCATATTTAGTTAATGAAAAAAAATGAATAACCTAAACCAGCGGTACTCATCGCCTGGGCCGCGATTAGAAGTGGGCCACAGAAGAGCCAAAAGTCGAAGTCACTACGAAGTAAAAGTACCACCAATCGAAGAATACTCGTTATATTGCGCTATCATGCAAACAAACTCTAATTTTTTTTTTATTCATTAGTCTTATTTTCGGCAACAATATCCAGCAAACAAGCGACCTGACATATATGATGAGGTTCTTGGCCATTTATCGATGTGAAAGCACTTTCTCAACTTTAGTATTATTACTCTCTACACGTTACTTCGTAAGACGTGAAAGTATTATCGTACGCCGGAAAACAGCGAATTTTTGGCAGCAAAACTCTTATTGCCGGGCCTTGATAACGAAAAAATGAATAAATCTTGTATCTTCCTCTAACACGTTGTGTAAGTCAAACCATGTATTGTAGGTCCTTGATACCGAAAAACCGATTCACGGCAAAATTCCGTCTGTCCGTCCGTTCGTCTGTATGGATGTCAACACTGCTGCATAAACCGTTCAGACGATTTTCTCCAAAACTGATATTGCTCGATCGAGGCTCTCTGCGTTTGAAACGGGTACTTTGCTTGAAGCCACAGTTTCAAAATTTTCTCGAAAATGACCCCAATTTTTTAAAGTAGATTTTGTCTTCAGATAGCAAAAAGAACTCGTAAATGAATGGTGCATGACGCAAAATCGTTGACGTTCCTCATTTTTCGAAAACAGCAAAAGCTCTTTTTTTTTGTGTTCCTAATACTACAATATTGAAGGTAAAGATTTTATAACGAATAATGGTGGCAGTCTTGTTTCCGGCGAACTATCTATATTTTTGAAAATTTCAAAAATGTAACGCTGCAAAACTACAAAAGTAAAGATAGAGATATTAGCATTAAACAAAATCTGTTCTAAAAAACCGGTTCTTTAAAAAAGATCGTGTTCAACGTTTTGAAAAAAAACACTAGTTGTTTTCACGTAATTTAGGCTTGAAATTAATGCAATTTATAAAAAAAGTTACTGAGAAAACTCTGTGTGTGTGTGTGTGTGTGTGTGTGTGTATTTTCTACTTGTATATTCAGTTAGTTAAAATATATTTAATACAACATGTAGCCCACCCAATCAAAAATGTTAGAAGCCGCAATCCTAAACTATTATGCCGCAGGAAAGGCGCGTTATAGAAACACAGCTCACTTCCAAAAAGAAAAGAAGTGACAAAACTCCATTTACGTGGCTTAAAAATAGTCCATCTCATACAGTAGGCACCTCGATGATGATCCACCTTCGCGCGGCTGGCTCCAAACCTCCGTGCACCGAGATCAATTCGGTTCCGCTTAAAAGAACGCAAATGGAATTATTCTGTCTTCGATTAGTTGTTGTTTCAAGCTTCTGGAACGAATAACTTCCTCTAATTTTCCTACGTCATTTGTCGAGAAACGTGAGAAATCGACCCAATATCCACGACCTGTCAAGCCGATTCTAGAAGATGGATGTAAACTCAAAGTAACATCCGCAAACATGGAAGGTTCCACAAGAATGACAGAACTATAGGCCCATCATATGCTACCTTAAAACTTTTCAACGCTTATAATACAACTCGATCAGATGCAATACGTTATGACAGTAATAATACATACCCAAAACCTTATATAAATAATCAGCGATCATATCCAGAAGGAATGCAATATTAGGGATAAAAACTAGTGGTACTAGAAAAGCACGTACTTTCTCGCCAGTATTCACACTAAGAAATTGGCGAAAAGTACTGAAATTTTCAAAAAATTGTACATGACACAATTTTAAATCCATCTTTAAGGAACAGATTTCATTAAGGGAAAATTCTTTATCTTTAATATTTTAGTTGTGGGAAGATTCACAAGATTTAAAAAATTGAACTTTTGCAATTTTCAAAAAATGTGTTTTCAACGAACATGAAACCTGCTCCATTCTCTTAAACGTTCTTCACACTAACCAACAAAAAAATTTAATAAAAAACAATGGAGCCACTTTTTTAAAAATGGCTCAGTGGCTTCACGTAAAGTACTCCCCAAAATTGAAATATTATCGGTTTTAAATTCAAGAGGCCGAGACATCAGACAAATCAATTGGGGAATATCAATTCTGGAGAAAATTGGCAGAACGGTTTAGCCGCTAGTATTGTTCACACAGGGAAGAACAGACAAGATGGACAGAGGGTTTGCCGCCATTCGATATTTCGGTATAGAGACCCACAAAACATGGATTCTGACTACACCATGTATGAGGATTTTTTTCTAAATTTAGCAACTGGATTTATCCACTTTTTCGTCACCGTAATAACAGTTTTCTGTCGAACATTCGCCGTTTTTCCGCGCAGCATTACATAGATTTCTCTCCACTCTGAAGCGAAAAAGTAAAAGTGCCGTCATAGACTTCATTTTTTAATTAAAAAACGTTAATATTATAACAGGCTCTTTTGGAACCACTATTGCGGGCATAGATTTTTTTTATGTTATTGAAAAAGTTATATAGTGAAAGTACTGTTTTCCTTTATTCAATACCCGGTAAATGTTATTAGGAATCAGATGGTATTAAATGTAACGTACCTCACCGTGCATTCTGAGGAGTAAATCATAAATAACTGCTGCGAAATTCCTCGCCACCGGAAATACTGGCCCTCACCCTAAAAGTTATGCTGTACTAATCATGCCGCCACTGTTTCTCTTGGGGTACGAAATACTTGCATGTAAAAGATCCGCAAGTCTAAATGACGCCTCTGAGCTAAATTCAAATCGCCTGTTTCTCGCCCAAGAAATACCTCCTTTCTCTCCTAGTTGGTGAAAGGAGCGTAGCGAAATTTGCGTGGTCAGACGGAAGAGCGGGCCTGATGGCCCGAGTCTCGCCACGTAAAATAAGGCAAATTCAATTCAATTCAATTCAAAAATAAAACCACCCTAACTTAAAATTTTGTTCCACTCACAACGACAAACTATTTGACGACAATTCACTATCTATGTAAACAGTGTGGACTAATATTCAATGCAGAAAGAACGAAAACTACGGGCGACGGAGTCAACCTACATTAAATATTGCCAATTTATAAAAATGAAAACTCATGTGAAAGTCTAAATTTATTAGTAAACATAGTTTTTCTAGAGCAATAGTTCAATACTTCTCTTCTATCTATTTACAAATAATTATTTAAATGTTCAGTTCACGTTTACAAGCAGCTACTCTTAATCCGTAGATGTAGTAAATGGTTGATTGTTGACTAGCGACTGGCGGGGTTCGCGCTGGTTCCCAAAGAGCGCACTCCGCCTGACGGGATCGGGCGGCCACTTTCCCCGCCCAAAACAGCCACCACGACGTACCCAAGCGGGGGCACTCGTTTGTTCCAGGGCGATCGATTGCGGCCCGAGTCCCATCCGCCATCCATCGCATATCCGCGGGGTGCCCTCCAGGGTGCTTTCTTTTCTCGAACGCCCCTCTTTTAGATTTTCTGTAGCCCCACGCTCCGTGACACCCGAAAGAGACGGTCGCTGTTTCAGACACACGCTGTGGCACTTTATACGTATGTATTCTACAATAGTTTCGTATCCTGTACGGTTTCAAACGCTTCTTAGCTTTAAAATGAAAAAAATATAAAGTCAAAATAAACGTTGACCAGATTTTGAGATTAACTTTTATTGCTCGTAGTAAAAATTAATAAAGACTAAAGAAGCAAATCAGAATCCAGCCCCGAAATAATAACTTTCTCGTTACTACGCGGAAGGTAATTATTATCGAACTACATACAAATTAGTGATCTATTTTGATTCTTAGGGCCCTTCACACGCCGCCACCGCTAGCAGATCATAGCTTTAAATGATAGGCTTCCCACTGTGTCTACATACCGGCCCAGGCCCACTGTGTCTACATACCGGCTCATGACCTAATCGTGTCATCGGAGACCTTTTGGATGCTGAATACGTTTGATCTATATTTGAAATGTTTAAACTGTCAGAAAATATATTTTCAAAAACCAAAATATTGTATTAGTTATGTCAGTACAGGAATCAATATAGCATCAATCGCCAACGTTGTGCTATTGTGAGGTAAAACTCAGCCACAAACAGACTTCGTAATGAACTTCAGTGTAGAGTTGTTTCCTTTTAAAGAGCTACCGGTTCCAGTCCTCAAATTATGATTGGTACCAAGAATAATGAGTCAGTATACCCACAGAACTCCAGATTTACTCAACCGTATTGAGAAGTCGTCGTTGACGCAACAAAACCACAAATGCATGATTTTTTATCCCACTGACTTACTTTAAAAACTTCATACGGAGTTTTCTCATTCTAAAGATATTTGTAACTATTCGTAATAATGATTCAATTAATAAATAACTAATGTAAATTCCCCAATATTGCTTATTTGCTTTATAAATGTAAGGTCACATGCCAATCGACGTTGGCTAAGCTTTCCGAGAAAAGTAAACCAACAGCGATTTCCTCAGTAATAGCAGTGTTTCAAACGTTGTTTTAGCATAAAAAATAATGGGCAAACGAGGAATATATTCCTTAAGAGACCATAACTTGGTAACAAATTCTTCTAACATCTTATTTTCTTTTATGAATTTCTATAATTAAAATATAATCTGCAACTAAATGTACAAACAAACATCATGTAGGATGTACATCATGTAATTGTAGTGATTCGATATTGATGTTTTCAATACAATACAATTTTTAAAGAAACATCGATTTTCAAGCCGATATATTTCCCATGTCAATGCTTTGTGCTTTATGTGTTGTTCGTGGGTGAAAAAGTCCCCTGATTACCTTTTACAAAAGTTAAAAGGTGATATAGCTGATGTTACCATTGATAGTGAATGTGCTCGATCGAAGCGAACGCTATTTATCCTATGTTCATCAAGCAGACAATCTCACCCTTGACAGACGACCCGATGCCATGGTATTTCTCGACGCTATTCCCTGATATTCTGCACAGAGAGATGGTCAACACGTGTGCGGTAGGTGTAGGCCCTCCCCCTTTTATATACTTCTAACTATAGGGCTAACTCAGGACGCTCAGACCCTGAAACGTTTGCCCTGCGCGCTCTGGCTTCCAATTCCAAGCTAAGTTTTGTTCATTGAAACTTAAAAAAAAAAGAGGCGGTGTTGGGCGGCAGCTGGCAAGAGAATAGGGCAAGACCAAAAAGCTAACCCGGACCAAAGAATATATAAAACTAACTAGTCCGAGAAAGTCTAGTTAAACCATTCTGTAGCACTACTTAACATTATTTTCACCTTCTCGCCCTTCCGAAAGTACTTCGTAAGAAGAGAAAGTTCAATAATTATGCGCGGGAAAAGGCGAATTGTCGACAGAAAAACATTCCCGGGCACTAGTAATAAAAGAGTTTTTCTGTCGAAATTCGCTGTTTTCCGATGCTCGATAACAATAATTTCTCTTCCTACAATGTAAAGGCGAGAAAGTAAAATTTGGATTCACTACTAAGGAAATAGTTAGGTTTTTTCACACTTATTACGTATTCCACCCACAATTGCGCGATAACAAACACTATTACAAAAAAATTTACACGACATTAATTTTAAAAAAATAATGGAGGAGAACAAATTTTATTTGAAGAAATCTTCGACAATGCATTTGAAGAACTAAGCCGAAAAAAAATTTAGCTTTTGCTATTTTCAAAAATTCATAGGATTCAACGAAAATAAGACATGTGTCATTTTTACAAGCGTTTTTTGTTCTACCCGCGACAAAAATTAATTAGAAATCAGTTTTGAGAAAATTTTAAAAATGTTGATGGTGATGGGTAAGTACATGAGAAAATAAAATACTCATTTCAAATTCCATGGAGCGCGACATCATCCATATCGGTCGGGAAATATAAATTTTGATGAAAATCCTACCTACGCTTTACTCGTGGATTGTGACTACACTTCGTAGAGGATGTAATTTACTACAAGATTTATCCAAAATCTCGGTCTCACGGCCTCACAAGTTTTTCGAACGATTTTTTTTCCCGCAGCATAACAATACTTTCTCTATACTGTGAAAGCTGTTTACAAGAAAGTAAAAATACAGTCGAAGGAACACAATTATAATTTTCACCAACAAACTGCAAAGTAGTGGCATAAATACAAACCAGTTAATAAAATAGACTTATTAAACACAGGAAATATTTGTCACAATTAAGTCTACATGTCTGTTGGTTATCGTTGATTAACGATATATCTGTTAAGAAAACATTACTTCGTATAAATATCAGTCTACTGTATTCGTGGAAGTACTTTTTGCCCAAAGTGGGGCTTGTGTTCCTCTGATCCATTTCATGTTTACTCGCTTCCTCCACGATCCTGCTAACCGCTACATTCTCTTCGCTCCTATCCACATCCACCCAACGGCCGACACACACACACACGCACTCGGACTCGTGTTGCTCTGGGCTACCGACTGGTCCGGTTAGATCGCGCCCTTCAGAGGCCTCTCGGCAGCTGATAATCGCCTCCAGGTGGGTGGGGAGGTCCAAGACATGGCTTCTCGTCGACCTGTTCCCGCGCGCATCGGCCTTATCAGCGCAGGCCCAGACGTATCTGCGTCGGCGTTTGTCGCCGCCTAACGACGTGTCGACTCTGATGAAACGCTTCGAGTGGCCGCGCGTTGCGCCATAAACCGCGTTGCCTCAAAGCGCGCGATTTTACGGCGAACTAGGTGCGCTTTCGAACTTGGGAGCTGCCCGCAATCGGCCTACACATTCACAACGAATGACGTGTAGTCATCTCTACGAAAATAGAACAAACTCTGTACCATGCTTTGGGTTCGTTCCTACGGCAGCTGCAATCATTGCGCTCTTTATTGCCACCCGACAGCCTAAATGACCTTTTGCGAGAGGTAGGAAAAACATTTCAGAGATATACTGGACATAAATATTATCTATCTCCATATTATCTGTCTCACTCGCCCTCTGTACAACTTCCAGATAGCTCTGCCCAAACAATGTTATTTATAATTGAAACACCATTGCGTTAGCGTAATTTGCCGTTGTGTGAATGTACGAGATTGTTAGGCATTGGCATCAATTCAAACCTGAACTCGAAGTTAAAGCCGATTAGATCGTCCCCTTTTATGATCATTCGGAAGCTGATAAAGCGCATCAACAACTACAGCAACCATACGAAGGTCGTTCAAGGCCTCCTGTTCGCATAAAATACTGTCAGAGATATCCCACGAATGCACACGGGATATATTTTGTGTAAAGCTAATTATTTCATAAATATTTGTACACATCATTGTGTTAATTGAATTATAACTAAACGTTGTTCTAATTCTCATTTCAAACGGCGTAAATATTCTTTGTACTATTTTGATCACAATGCGTCGACACATTCAAAACGTAGACGCACTCATCTTGATCTTTCCACTGAGAACATATTATGAACACGAAACAATGACAGTCGTGTTTCATAAAATCAAACGGCCATCTTAAGCTACCAGCAAAACCAAACCATTTTCAAAATTAAAGGCTAATGTTAGGCAAATAAACGCTACATTCCCAAATTTTAGACTCGTTTGTATTTTTCCAAATCGTGGGCGCTGCTAGCTTTAGTGTACAGCTAGTAGCGATCACCTAAAAATTCAACTTCCCAATATTGCAAGACAACGAAAATGCATCCAAAATTAAAATGTAAGTTTTGGCTCTAGAGGAAAAAACGCATATTTTCCAAAAATCAGGTCTATACAAATACAAACAGTTAGCAAACATTCTTATCATTCCACTAAATACACTCAGAAGAAATGAAATTCTACCCATACGAGGTAAACACAGACATGTACTTCAATAATTAATTTATTAAATTATACAATACCTTAACACGAGAGGAGCGAACGCGCAAGTTTCCCGTTTACATGGTTTTCCAAGAATGCCTTTTCGACACACAACGCCGATCCCGTTCTCCCCCTCCGCCCACTTCCAAATAAATGGACATTGCTTACAGCTAGCCCACACCGTTCCAGAAATGCGAGCAGACTGCGAACGCTCAGAGCGCGGGGGCGGCCCCTCCCCAACGCGCCCCGCCCCCTCCCGCTCGTCCCCCGAGAAGCGGTCGCAACAACGAAGAATATCAAAAAAGTTGTTCCTTAACGCAACACGTAAATATACACGTAATATTCACTGGTGGCTTTTTTGTAGCCACGCAGTCGCATCATTTCGCTCTGAGCATGAGAATTCAGTGACGCATGACCCACAAAGTATGACGATTCAGTTGGTCCCTGCAGCTTCAGACAAGGCGAATAACACTAAAATATTTATATCTTTCGAACAAAATGACACTTTTGTTCTTTTTGGATTTTTCCCGAGTTACGATTTCTGGATACTTTGAGAATTAGTACAATTGTAATATTGTAGTATAGAGAAATAGTATAGAGAAATAGTACAATTGTAACATTGCGCCTCATATCCCACAACCGTTACGAATATTTTGAAGAAAAAAAGTGTACATAAAATTATTTTACAATGTCATATTGTACATGAATCAGGATTTAAGATGTAAAACAGGTTCGAAAGACTTCTAAATTATACCAAGTGTACAATAGGCTTTTTTAAATTGAATTTTGAAATTCTGAAGGTTTTTTGGAAATTTTAAAAATCTTGATTACTTTGTTTCTTTTAATTATCAGGACTTCACATAACGTACACGAAAACTCACATTTTCAAAATATTGTAAGATGTAATTTTGAAGAATCGATTTTTTTAAGAAAAATTATTTCTATCTCCAATAACGTAGTTACAGGAGGTGATCCAAAAAGGTACTAACCTTTTGCCATTTTTGAAAATTCAGAGAAAAATCAAACTTGCGCCATTTTTATGTGTGTTCTTTGCTTTATTCGAGAAAAAACTAATAATTTGTAGTCAGATTTGAGCAGATTTCGAAAACGTCCATGGAACTTCACTCGCAAGACCTCGAGAGCACCTAAAACAATAGAGGGATATCCATTTTGGTGAACACTGCGAACTTGTCACTTGAGTTGCCGTCGGATCGACCGAGAGACACGTTTTGAACACTTGCAGTAATAGGAACCTCCAAAACTTGTATTTCCGTCAAAATTTCGGCATCGAATTTTTGCAGCACGGCAATAGTTCTTTCTTTTACTCGGTGTATTCGAGAAAGTAAAAGACCAATGAATGAAGCGCAAACATTGAGCCAGGAAAGGCACGCATATAAATACTCACGCACAGTAACCTCATTAGACAAGCATTGATTGCACGCAAACTGCGATCGATTTACTCTTAGTTTTCTTCAAACATTTCTTACCGAGAGTAACAGTTTTTTTACTGCTGCTAAGAACTGAAATGAGAATGATCGGAAGCGAAAGGTTAGCATGCCTGATGGCACCTTAAGATACGATAAAAAGACCAGGAATACGCATACGCGTCCGGAAACGAACACAAAGAGTCGCAGGTATACGCGGAATAATTTCGTGTTGAACACACAAAACAAAAGGATACATATGAATAAGAATAAAAGCAATGTGACGAAATATCCGGGAGAAGATTTCCTGGTTGTAGCTCTCCCAAAGTTGGCCATGAAAATGTCACCTCATATGACAGAAATACTCACAAAAGTCCGTCTTATATTTCCTTCCGGAGCTTCTAAAAATACTTATACTTAATGAGCATACATATTTGAAAATACCGGAAGAGGTGGCTCAAAGCATCCTTCTGATGTCCCTGCAGCGCCTCAGCGGGAGGTCCTAAGTTTGAGTCCCGGGAGTGGCACTAGCTATATAGCTAGGTCGAATTCGTTCACTACCTGGAGGAAAATTCTAACTCTGTTCGGTAGTTTTACGTGGTTTCTCCGATCAACAACAGGTGAATGCCGGAGTAGAACCCAACAAACAGGCCAGGTACCGCGCGCAATCTTTCCTTCCTCTTCGTCGTTCTATCTTCACCCTTTACTTACACACCCTCACACATACATGCACTACACTCGCACACACATGTCGGGGGGCCGGTCGGGTGCCCCGCTGGTGGGAAGAACCTGGCACCCGTTAGCTGACAGGCAGGTTGGCGCCGGATCATCAGACGGGGCCTCCCGAGGAAAAAGCATGCACTACACTTACAGAACTAACGACCTTTGCAGTAGAGGCGCTCGGAATCACTAATCAATCAACATTTCAAAATTATCAGATTTTAGGGATAATGGTTTCCAGAAAGGTTTTGTTAATGGTGATCGGAATGTCATTTCTCACAGTTGACTTTTTGTTCTATTTTGTTTTGTTTTTAAATTTTAAACTAGCTGAAGTACCATGCGTTTTTCGAGTATTAATCCGAATCGTCTATTAGAGGCAAAGGAATGAAGTTATCTGTAGTGTATCCCCATAGAGTACAGGAATCTAATTTGATAATTACTAATTCAATATTCACATTTTTTGAACTGATGTACACTCTTAGAGAAACATCCATCCAACGTCCATCCCTTGGACTAATTCCAATGCCGTCTCTAATGTGAAGTACTCCAGAATAGGTTTACGTATCGTAAAGGCGCACGGGCGCACCTCTCTACCTTTGTACGAGTGCATGCATCTGCTGAATGGCGGTTGTATTAAGCACCAATGTATTCACGCACATATGACTCACAAGAATCACAATTTATATATATATATATATATATATATATATATATATATAAGGTCCTGGTTCGATCCCCAGGCCGGCGATCCTGGTCGGGGTTTTCGTGGTTTCCCTCCGTCACAAGGCGAATGCTGGGATGGTTCCGCAATTCCTACTACCCCACCTAACACCTCCCACTTACACCACCACCTCCTACTACATCTTACTTACTTTCACCCCTCACACTCACCCTATAATAATTATAATAATAATAATAATAATAATAATAATAATAATAATAATAATAATAAATATAAAATATGATGGTGAACACGGACAGCAAAAGGGTTAAGCCAAAAATCAACATCCATTTACGGATATTTGCAGATCTCGAAAAACCTACGGTGCAACAAATTATTCTTTGTCAAGAACCAGAAAACCTAGATATTAAATAAAGCAGTCAACACTTTCGTAATATCACCGGAAACACAAATTTCGGCAGCTGCAATAGCTGCAAATCTTGGAGAGCAGATGATGATTTTACGCACCGCAACACCTTCAGCAGTGACCACGGATCACGTCGGTGCGAAACATAGGCCATTCGTCTGAGTCGGCCAATTTCTATCAATTTCTATCACATAAGCCACATGATGTTAAATTCAACTTGAGCCTACCAACAAATTCCAACCACTAAGCACCCCGCCCCGCCGCGCCGCGCCCCAGCCCTTCAGCAGATGACAAACGTGCGACCCTTGTCCCTCGTTCCCTCGTCCCCCGCCCCACGTCGCCCATCCCATACGGGCGGGCGGGCGCGCACCGGATATGCGGCGCCGGCGAGTTCTTGAGAGGACCCGCTGCGCTGGCACATGCCACAAGTGTCAACGGACGGCGAGGCGCCGCGGGACGCCCTGTGTACAATCACGGCCGTAAACCTTGAGTCTTCCAATTTCTATCCTCTTTCAAACAAAACGTCTCGTAGAGTACACTTTGGAATTAAAAAAACTTTGATCATATTAATTCCAAGGAAAACAAGAAGAATATAACTAGTGATGCTACAACTGAACGCATTTTTACGCATTAGAAAGTCGAGTAGTATTATAATATTGCAATTCCTGTTGAAATTAACACATCCCACCCATCCCTTATAAATCTCATAACCAATCTTAGCGCAATAGAGGCGAAAAACAATTATTTTAAAGCTAACACATCAACACAAATTCGACCATCCAAAACTACATTCCATAGTGCCGCAAACATCACCCATCAATGATAAATAATTCTGAGAATTTTATATAGCCGCGTTGCAGCATTGCCGGAGTCGTGTTGCGACCTGGCATCTCGTGAAAGACGAGCAAAACGAGCGCAGGAAATTCAATTGGCAAAAATTTACGTGAAACTACTCACATTTTCAAAAAAATTGTACCAGGTCTTATTTAAATATCTAATTTTGAAGAATATATGTCAGTAAGTGAAAAATTTCTACCATCGATATCGATATGCTTTGTAACATCAATTTTTAGCAATTTTAGAAAGCCCATAGTTGACCGAAAAAGAATCCTGGCCCATTTTAATAAGTGTACTTTCCTCTACTCGAAAAATAATTTAAAGAAAAAAGTAGAACCGTTTTTGAGAATATATATATATATATATATATATATATATATATATATATATATATTTTAATTGTGTTTATTTCAAGCAAAAATTACGCGAAAACTACTCACTTCTTCACAAAAAAGTACATGACCTAATTAAAATATCTAATTTTGAAGATCAGACTTTATTATAAAAATATTTTAGTCATAAATATTGTAGTTTTGTAATGTTACCTAATTTTTTGCAATTTTCGAAAATACAGAGTATTGACGGAAAACGGTACCTGCGCCATTTTTAAAACCGTTCTTTGCTCTATTCGTGAAAAAAAAATACAGAAATAAATTGCAGTTGTTAAAGAGAAAATATTTTTTTTAATTGCCTATATTTTACGCACTATTTCACAAAAACTACACATATTTTCAAATAATACACATTAACGTATTTAAAGAGCTGACTTTGAAGAACAAATGTAATTTTTAAAACCCTCTACCTTTAATATTGTAGTGGTAAGAAGACTCCGAAATAATTTCGACCTTTCGCAGTTTTCGAAAATTCCAACGAAAATGCGACCTGAGCCATCTTTTAAGCGTATTTTGCTCTGTCCGAGGAAAAGCGTGAATCAAAAAATTTGGAGTCACTTTCGAGATAATGTTGGAAATTCTGTTAAATTTTCGTGTAAAGAATAATACAAATTTTCATTTCAAATTCAGAGGGCCTCGAGTTCGTCAAGATCGGTCAAGGAGTATCTCTTTTGAAGGTGATTTGCCGACCATGTTTTGGTACAATTGACCTACAAAACGTGGATTTTGAGTGCACAACGGGTTAGAAAAAGAAGTTTTACTATAAATAGCAAAGAAAATTCATACAATTTTTGTAGTTTTTGTTGGTTTTTTTCAGCTTTATAATACTCTCTCAATTAGTTATATAGCAGTTTGCTGTATGCGAGACAGTAAAAATGAAACCATAAAGACAATTTTCAGAAAATCTCCAAAAATTGTGTTATATTAAAATTTTATTATTTCAATTACATTTGAAAAATGCGTTTTTCGTACATTGTTTATATTTTTTTTAAACAAGAATGTTGCTAAATATTTTATGTATTCATCATTCCTTCATTTTAAGAAACTTTTTTTCATTATTTACTTAACGTGCATAACTGGTTTTTTTTTTTTCAATTTCACATACAAAATAAGAAAAAATGTAGGTAAAGAAATGAAAACTGTTCTCACCCATTTCTAACAGTACAGTTGATCGTGACTTTTAGCGTATGAGTTAGACGGAGTTTCAACGGACAACAATTTCCAAGCAGTTAAACCAAGAGCTGAAGCACATGTTTCATGCTCAACACACAGATAGCGCTATCTTCGCGGGTTGTCAGCAATAGTCCTGAAGTTCTCTGGTAATAAACACAATGTTACAGCCTAGACTGAGCCACCGTACGGGCCAGGGGCCACTTTACGTCAAGCCTGAGAAAAACGAGTCAATTCTGACAAAGAAAAATCAAGATATTATCTCTGACTGCGAGTATGTGACATCCTTCCTCTGCCGTGCGGGGGCCGGCTAACTTTGCAAACTAACGGGTCAAGGACAGCACACAGCTGTGGCCAGGACCTGTTTATCTGAGAGGCAAATGTGTTCGGCACGTGCCACTGATCCCGCAGCAACTTCCTTCGGGGAAAATAATAATTTATAATTTTTGTTTAGTGGTTGATGTCTGTTTCCGGGCACGTCAATGGCTATGGTAGCATTAGTCGCGTTCGTGCAATACATGTTTTTATGCATGGAGGCGGCGGTGTTCCTCCGTCGCTTGATGAGACCCAACGCCCACCTACGTCGGGAATTCCTCCTCCACTTCTTTCACCAAAGGGGGACCGGCCCAGCTGGGACGAGCTCTCAACTCCGGACATGTCTGGTAATGTAGTGTAAGTGTGAGTATAAGTAAAGGAAGGGGATATGTCAAGGAAGAGAAAGCAAAGATCGCGCGCGGTCCGAGGCATGTTTGTTAGGGTTCGGATTTGCCTGGTATTCATGGGAGAAACCACGGTAAACAAATGATGAGAGCAGGCGTCCGCTAGAATTGTCCACGAGGCAGCCACTAAATTCCACTTTGCTGTACAGCTAATGTCGGCATTTCGCCACCGTCTGGACTCGAACCCTCGGACTGCAGAGAGAGCGGCAAAGCAGTCTCTGGGTGAAAACTCAACTTAAAACTTTATTTTTGTGTAAATCGTGCCAACGATTGATTCATTTGTTCATTCATTCGATTAATTCATTAGCCACTGACAAATTTTACAGGTTAATCGACACTCTATTGTATTTTGAAAACACTGATGTCTTGGTTATAGACTAACGTGATATTGCTGACAATTTATTTCGGTTGATTTCATTTGGTACATCTTCCTAAAAGCTTTTTTTCTATTACTCTTTGATATTTCTTTAGCAACTTTTTTCCCAGATGCAACAATTTTATTTCGTATCAAATTGAGAAAATTATAATTTATATAACTACTAAATTAATTCCGTATAATTTTCCAAATAGAGCAAAGTATGAATTTATGAATGTGTATGGGTGGAGACCAGCTGTGACGTCGTCGTAATACGAGTAAGAACACAGACAATCAGTTTCCTCCGCTAGCCTATACCGCGGGAAATGACGTGACAGTGTCTCCCACGCTGTAAACTCGCGCACAGCCTTATCTCATTACGGAGTTTTGGAGCCGGGTGCAAAATAGGACCCGCCGACCAGCTGCATGCCGAGGCTGCCATCATACATCATCCCCATGCGCTAGCCGGCACCCGCGTCCCAAAAACACGCCCCTCGGCCCGCACCCTCCCAAGAAGGCACGGAGCTCTGGTTGCCGCCAGCGTGTCCACCCGGGTCCCTGAATGAGGCACGTCTACTCATCCCCGAATTCCGTCCTCTCTTCCCTTGGGACGGACGCACAAACTCGCCCGAGCGCTTAACTTAATTTCATTTCATTTGTTTTGTCGTCAAGAAACAGTGAAAACTGTGGCATATGGGAAAGTAATATAATGTGAACAAGAACTCTTGAGCTCCTCAATCTCTCTTTGATAACGCAAAGTTGAATTATTCACCTTTTCATAATTCTACAAGGGCGGTTAGTGTGAATACGAGAAATGATATCTGTGAAGCAGCGCCGCAACGTTTCGCATCACAACAACATGACACGAAATGAATTCATTTGACGCGATTGTATAACATAATTGCTATTAATCTGCAAACTATTGTCTAATTAAAGACGACATTCGAGACCTTGCTCTAACGAAAAGCACCCCAATTAGTAGAGAGGCGTTACCTAATTTTCTTAACACTTTAAATCCACACAAATCCGTGATAATTTCTTAATTCTTCACTACGGCGCTTCACAACAAGGTAAGCATTCAGTACATCAAATATGCACCTAGCAGATACGTAGCATAAGGACGAAGAACGAGCGGATGTTCTGACATCGCCAGGGGACGCAACTGATGCGAACAAGGACAAAAAGTAAGTCATCAAATGCATTGGTTTTCCAGCCAATAAGCACGGTTTTATGCGCCAATGCAGAAGTGGGCATGTCGCTTCCATTGCAAAGAAAACGGATGTGCAATGTTCTGATATCGATACCCTCAGAGCAAACGACCCATCTTGTCCTTACGAACATCGGAGAAGATAGTTGGTAAACAAAGACGACGGTACGGGATCGTCCATAAATTACGTAACGCTAAAGAGTGTGGAAGGGTGAGGGAGGGGGAGGGAGTCAGCGTTATGCTGCGTTACATAGGGGTAGGGGGTAGTAGCTGAGAGTTATATAACTTTCATGTTTTTCAACAATTGCAGAAATAATTCCATTTATTTAATCATATACTAAAACATTAAGATATTAACAAATTAAAATAAAAAATCAGTTAATCAATATGTAATTGTTACAATGAATAGAACATTTTTTCATGAATGATATATTAATTGAATCTGTTAGATTACGAAGAAAATATTGAAAACTGAACTGTAGCATATTCTATATAGAATCCGATTAAATTGGCAAAAATAGTTTCTCGCCCATGCATCATCCACGAAGGCGGTGCATGACTTGTCAGAATTTGCCTCGCCTAAGCATCCTTTAATTATAATAAATGTTCATATTGTACAGAAATAAAATTAACACAAATGGTTTTTACTTTTTATATATTTTTACTTGCTGTGAATAGGGCGGATGTTGTCACAAGCGTTACGTAATTATTTAGGGGGGACTCAAGCGCGCGTTACAGGAGCGTTGGAGTGGCGTTATTCAAATTACTCCAAATTTGCGTTACGTTTATGGACGGCCCCTACACACCACAATATACCTACTACGGCATTAACACACAAACCTTAAACTAATTAACTCAAAAGACAAAATAGGTTTTTGTACTAAATTGCTTTATCGCCAATAGTCCTGAACTGCGACGATCCCCCAATGCGCCGAACAGTCAGTGTAAACCAACTGAAAAGGCCCAAACGTTTTAATTTATTAGACAGAGCGTAATCTTACAAACTAATTAAATAACAATAAATAAAGACGTAACTTCGCTTTGAAATCCATTTTAAGTGGTTTGACCAAACTTATTTTCACTAAAGTAATTATTGCTTTTTTAATTTTCAAGGGTGCCAACAAACTCAATGATTTCGGAAACTATAACGACTAAATAAGGTTTTCAAAATGTTTAATAAGGTGCGGTCAAAAACTAAAATAAATGGTTAAAATAGGTTTTATAACTGTACAAGAAATTCAACGACTTGCATCAGCACTCAAAAATTTAGAGCCATTGGTACAAACGTTTCTGAGTGTGACTTGAGTTTAGCGATATTGACAGCAGATTCTCCCGAATTCCTACGCACATATTTGAAGATACGGCGCAGATATTGAACAATTCGAATGAAAGGACAGCTCATCTCTCCTTGCAGGCTTACGTAAAACGCTCTTGGCCCGAGGCCTGTTACAAATACATCCACAGTTGCAGAGCTAATTCAGAATCGGTTGATGTGTATAGGTGAGATTAGCATACCATGCTACATGACAGGAGCTCCATTCAACAAAATTAAAATAGTCGGGTCCACGCTCAGGAAGCAAAAAGCAGACGCAAAATGAATTAATATAAAGTGATTACATTGGAAATGCCGTTTGTTCTGGATCTGTACGAAAACTGCTGCCTTGTAATTCTGCTTGCAAAAAATGGCTGCAATAACTTCAATGTTCTTAATGTGCAAAGTATATAAAGGCATTTTCATTACGTTTGTGTTTCAATAAATTGTAGTAATTTAACAATTGATGACTATTCTTGGTATATCATCAGAGTATTCAATTATGTTTCATACTGTCTTTTTGTTTTGTGAATTCTAATAAATCGAGACCGTAAATATTAATCTCTAGCTTAAAAGTCATGCACGTTGACAATCTTCTTTGATCTCGCTTTTATAAAGAACGCCATTAACTTAAACGTTAGAAAGCTACTGCCGAGTCGAAAAACTGGGCGTGTGTTGCAGTAAAGAAGTCATTTCTTATTCATCAAACAACATTTATCACACACGTTACATTATTTAAAATATTAACGAAAATTATCCTTTCATCTTACTGAATCTACTGACGTGCTCCTCAGCATCTTTCAAAGTTACATTTTTAATTCCTCATCACTATAAATATGATCAAGTTCAATTCAAAACTTGGCATTTACACTTTGGTTACAAACGATTTTCACTGTCAACCGGACACTCCATTATTAAATAACCTCATTGTCTCCTGCCAAACGGCGGCGCGCGTCTATTCCCCACCTTGGCGATCTACGCCTGGCCTGGAAACAGGCCGGAGCGCGCGCGTGCCCCGCCCACCCGTCCGCCCAGCCGCGAGCGCCGAAGACGGCTTCCGCTCTCACACGCGTGTGGGGAGTCTCCAAGGTCGCGTGCGCGCGTCGCGAGATACCGCCCAGTGAAAGAGAGAGGGGCCGACCTCCTCTATCGCAATCTGCGGGAGCCGCGATGCGACGAGGCGAGGCGAGACGAGACGAGACGAGACGCGCGTGCCACTCCAGGCGACGGCGGCGCCGAGCGTCCACCACCGCAAGCTCTGCGCCGCGCAGCGCCGGCCGTCGACCTTGCGGCGTCGTGTCGCCGAGGCCGTCATTAGGCACACTGACAAGGCTGCCGGTCGGATTCGGGAACGCGGGGGAGAGGTCCAACGGACTTGATGGGGCGGGGTGTCACAGTGACACGACATATACAGAAGTGCAGGCGCGGATCTGCGGGAAGGGAAATGAGGGAAATTTCCCCCCTAAAATTTTTCAGTAATTATTAATTTTAATTTGACACGACACTTTAGAGCAAAAATATTTTCGGATAATCATTAAAACGAATAAAACCGTAGCGCAGCAAGAACTTAGTGTATTCTGAGATATTTTACAAAATCTACAATATGACACATTCGACCAAAACATTTTTAAGCTCCACCCACAAAATTTGTGTCCGGATCCGCCCCTGATAAGTGATACAACTAAAAAATCGCTGATTCTGAGTTGACGGTAACAAAGAACGCGCCAGATTTCAATTTACAGTATCCAATGAGTCAAATTAGTTAAACAGCGTCCTAGAAAATTTAGAACTGCTAAAAATATCGAAAAATCAACGAAACCTTTCCAAAGAAAAAGGCCAAATCGGAGTCGATCCTTCTCACCTAATCTGCCACAAAATACATTTCAAAATTTTTAAAACATACTGAAAATTGTTGTGCACGTAAAATATGACATGTAAATGAGTTTAATGGACAAGGGACTCAGGAATACGCTCTTATATTGAGGGCGCGACTGGAGATTGAATCTTCAAATAGGAAAACGAGAAAGCACAGTTGTTTCCGGAGCTCGGAAGAGGCTCCTGGCGATCCCAACAACTGTTCCAATTCCGTTTTACAAATAGTTTCATCGACCGAAGTCGTAAAAGCAGCATAGTGCACTCAACCAATTCAACTGTGAAATCACAGCCGCCACACCTGTTCCATTTTAATGTAATGGTACAAACACTCTCCACAAAAATAATGTTAAAAGCTTGATTTCCTTTTGTATTTTATATATCATACAAAATCAAGCTTTTGAAATTACATATATTTGTGGAATTTTATGCATTATACCAATAACATATTATACTCTTTTCTGATCTAAATTTACTTTTTTTCTAATTTTTGTCTTCTCGTATATTTATAAAGAAAAGTTTAAAATGGGTCTTTAAAGCCACGCCGGGGCAATTGACGTTTTAATTAATCTGCTTTTAATTGAATTCGAGGGCGCGTTTTAGGGTCCTTGATAAATGGTTCCTGAGGGAAAGATGCCCATTTAGACAAATATAACATCTCTAAACATTCGAGATTACAGTGAATCCCGCCTTGACAAAAGTTTTTCTATTATTTAAAATAATATACTTTTTTAACTACTTGAAAAAGAGCGTTGACACACGTACAGTTCTCCAAATATCCCTTTCTCATTTACGTTTTACTGCAATTATACTTCTTCTTGCCAAACTTTCATCAATTTAAGTAATCATTCCTTCATCACATAAAGGTACCTATTTCATGTAGAACATACGTGTCCACTCATGTCTTTTTACGACAATATCACACACATCCTTCAGAAAAACGACTTTTCTTAATAATTTCGTATCTGTCTTGTACACTTAATACAATCACGCCTAAAACACGCAATTAAAATCAATATCCAAGCTACTTTTATAAATAGTAGGGCTGGAAAATATATTTTTTTAAAAACATCAAAAAAAATTTAATTTAAATAAGATTTTTGTATTTCAAAAAGAATTTTAAAACAGTATTAAGTTTTTACTTTAAACCAAAATACTTTAGTGATTTACTTTTAGTGATCCTGAATTACTTTAAAAGCAGGAAAACGTTTATTAAAACATCAGTTTATAAATTTATAATTAAATTGTAGCACTTTTAGTACAAAAAAGAATGTACAAAATGAAGACATTATGTATTTGAAGGGTCTGGTGCAACATCGCCGTAACCTACACAATCTGTAATTTGATTTACTTACAGTTTGGTGCTCTTGAAACATTTCTCTTGCGTCTACATTACCGAATAAGCTTGTGGCACCGTCTATTAGCACGAAAGACATTCTTCGTTTAAAGAAAGTTTACCATTTTTTTGTGCAATACTGCACATATCAAAAAGTACTTTTTGTTCATAGACATGCAATTCACTGAAAAACTTATAACAATGTTCGACAGTTTTCGAAGTATTAAATTTTATTTAACTGGTGTCCTGTTATCAAAACATATGGGGTACAATGTTTGTTACTTGCGCCACTTTTCTATCCCTTACAGGTCAGTGAAAAGTACGTTTTCCACTTAAAATGGAATTTTATCAAAATACACATAAAGAAAAATGTAATATTATTAAAACTAGGAAGATTAACTTCCGTTTTCATTCGTTTTAACAATATTAATTTTGTTCTTTAAATGAGTATTAATAAAATTCCATTTTTTAATACTCACCATCTTTAAGATGTACTCTAAGAGTCTTCAGCAAACATTTTAATACAAATCTAGAATTGTGGACACCGTTCAAGCTTAAAAAGCGTCTTTTTCTAAACTAGCTCGTTGAGTTTTAGGTCGGCACTGCTGCTAAATTAGTTTTAATCTTCAGACAATTAAATGCGGGATAAACACTAATGGATCATCTAAGACCTAGTATAAAACTGTACCACAAATTGTTTTTTGTTCTTCGTTTCATATGTGTTTTCATTTTATTGTATATTATTATGAATTTTATTTTCTCAAAATAGTTCAATTATGTGAAAAAGGTGTCAATTTTGAACAACAAAGAAATTCAAACGATCGTAGGATAGTGGCAAACAAATCGGATATTGTTATCTGGGATTTGCATAAAAAAGTGTCTACTTGTAGATGATGCTGGGCCGTGCGATCAACACGTCGTAAGTAAGGAGGCAGAGAAACGTCTTTAATACGAGAGTTTGGCAATCAAGATCAGCCGAATGTGGAGCGTATAAGCACAAGTCGCCCCATTAGTTGTCCGAGCTATGAGACTTTTTTCAAATTTGTGTTCAAAGTTGCAAAATTTGTGTAAGAACTTAGCTTAACTTCCAGGTCATTCAAAATACTAGGAAGTGCAAGACATTATTTGTGTTTAAGTGCAAGACTTTATTGTGGACAGCCCATATTTTGCGCAAAGTATTCTAGAGACATCGACAGTCCCTATACTGCGATTTATGCAACTCCGTCCCAGGAAGGTAGCTGTTTACGGTTTCATTCAATCGGGACCTTGAACGTCACCATAGTAACTATGGCGACTTTCAAGCTCCCGATTGGATGAAACTGTCAACAGCTGATACCTGCCAGGGTCATAGTTGCGAAAATCGCAGTATAGTTCTGCTCCTTTGGAAGCTGGTTGCAACACGGAGTAGATTTGATAACCAACCGACTCTTAACATATTTAGCCGTGAATTAGAGGAATAATAACAATGACTTTATTTACACAACAAAAAACTATTTTATATCGAATACAATATTAAGGTACTGCGGGTCGTTGCACTTCAATATACAACTACTACTTTACAAAAGAAATCAATTCGTAATACCAACGGAGAGAGAATGAAGTTCTTCGTAAATACATTCCATTTTCAGTGATTGGCTTAATGACAGAGTCGTATAAGGCAACATACGTTCTACCTCGATAAAACGGGGAGTAATGTATTGTTATACTCCCAGTTAATAATAGTTTTGTTCGTAATAGTGACAGACAATGCGGCTATTCTAATATTTTAAATTACATCTCGAAATCGATAAACACAATACTTAAAATTTCATGAGACATAATACTCCTTCATTTCATGAGACAATGAAGTACTGAAATTATCTTTTTACTGAGGTCATAAAAAGGCTTCTCACTCATCTTTAAACCTTTTAGTAAATTCAATGCTGAAGCATTTACTGAAAGGTCGAAATGTTTCCTTGCAACAGGTTGCTCAATCGAAGCAGCAATAAATTTCATCTTACGTATTGCCTACAGTTCTACATTTAATGTTCAATTTGATTATGGGTGCCACCTGCTCTCTAAAAATTACAAGTTTAATGTCATGATCAATTAGTTTGTTGTTTCATTTGTATTTCAAGATATGTATTTTTATACCATGTTCAGGCAACAGTTGAATGCAGAGTACGCAGCTAAAGTTTTCTCTATTCGCCATATCTGCATTTACATGTCTCATAATTTGCAGATAACAACCGTCAAGACAATATTGCGTAAACACGAGCACTCAAGCGGAATTGGGTTATTTCCCACATTATTCACAAAAATGAAAAAGTGCATATTTTTATAACAGACACTAACACATTATTGCTACGAAAAAGTAAGAGGGCCCACCTGTCAAAATTCATTATATGACCAAAGCAATTCCGTCAGCTCTGTACAGGAATAAGCCACAATTACATGCTCACGCCACAAGGATAGATGTAGGTACCAGTGTGAATGAATAACATTACTTTAGATGCTGAAGACGCTCGGCCACTTCAACCACCGTTATGGTTAAGCTTTTTTCTTCCCTCCGTTGCCTTTCATTAGCTCTTGCGGCTGAGTTTATCATATCCCTCGCGCCAAACAACTTCCAATTCACACCGCTCATGTGGGTGTGACAAGAGTTGAACGTCCTTTCTCTCGTCACCGCGAGATTTCCGTCATGTCGAGTTAAATCATTTACATGGATGTTTTAATATCTATAATAGTCAAGCATTCAAAAAGTTAACGCACAATTTTTCCGAACATAAATAATTTGGCAATGTTTAAATTACAAGACTTTTTTCCATCAAAAATGTAATCAACTTACTTCTGCAAACGTCTTATTAATTTATTCAAAGCAATAACTTCAGTAACACGCTATTTACAAGAAGTCATGCAAACTGTCCAACAGAAATTTACTGACTGAAAGTGTTCAATTTATAAAAAATATTAATAGTACGTTTCAAGAAGGGGTCTGAATTTCGAAATATCCAATTTTTTTTATTCCTACGAAATTTAATATTAAAGCTGCAAAATAACCTACTTCAGTCCACGTTAGTCGGTAAGCAACGTAGGGGTACGAGTTCGTAACATTTGCAGTGAACAATTTTGACACCAATAATGCTACCGAGAAACAAACGAAAAATTCTGCGAACAATCGTGATTTAGTATTTCATAAATTTCCGGGGAAAATATAATATTTAGTCGGTCGGATTAACCAACTGCAATTAAGAATGAAAACTCCCAAACTGGAAATACAATTTTATCAATTACAATCAAGATGTATGCAATTCTGCAGACGATCCGCAGAGTTCTCTCACAATCTAACTGCGAAAACGACGTTCTCTGTTATTTCTCAATAGAACGCAAAAATTAGATGATATCATTCGCAAGATCAAACAAATGCAGTCTTCTTCCTGAGAAATAATATGAATAATCCCCGGAGCCCTTCAAGGCGACCGGTGCAAGTTCACCTTCTTGCACTTACTTCTTCAGCAAAATATATATTTTTTGTTAGTGGCCAAACCCCACCTAGGACGTTCATGCACAAGCCTCTCCGTCCGCAGCAAGGCCTCAGTTTGCATATCTTGTTTTGCGCAATTGGGTCAACCGCCTCCGAGCTTTTCGAAAATAATAGCTGTAATTGTTCGGTTTGTCACTACGATTATCGCCAGTATAAGCGTCAGCCAGGCATAATCACCACGCAGCCACCCCCTTGATGGAGACTGATTTCAAAGAATGTGAAACACTTTTTTTTTTATTTTCTCGTATACGTATACGAAGTAATATAAAGTATAGAAAAAGTTATAAAATGCTGCAGGTAAGCGATTTCGAGATTTGAACGGAAATACACATTTAGAGATCCTCTGGTACCGTAAAATGTTTTATTTTGTATTTGTTTCTTTTTTCAAAACGTTTCTATCTGTCCGCCAGCGAACAAGACTATGTTGGGAGTGCTTTACTCGTAGTTCAAGCAGCAGGGTCATTTTAAATATTTTTTCAAAAATTGCTCCAAATTTTTCTAGAAATTTCTTGTAAGAATAGAGTAAAATACACATAAAGACGACATACGTCCGATTTTCTCTGATAGCTCTGAATATCCGAAAAATGCATAAATTTGAAGTGTTTTGGGCCTCCATTAGTTCCTCTTGTTTATCTTCTCTACGATTTTAAATGTTATTTCTGTTAATTCTGTTACTTATTACTTTGTATTTGTAGTTTATTGTGTATTTTATAGTCCTGAAGCAGGCCTAATAAATGGCCGAAACTTGGCACTGTTAAAAAACGCCTTTTTAATGACCTATCCTCACGATTTCCCAAAATATTTTAACACGATCAGCAAGACAATGTTCCTCACTCAATTTTATTCGATTTATTACACTTAAATGATTATATTAAAAATTAAATGAGTAATTCAATTTTTGTAAAATATTTTAGAATAGTGAGCTTTCGCAGAAAAAGAATGAGAGGTTGTTTATATATATATACTTATTTATCAAGAGCGGTTCAACCCTGAAGCCGAGACCCAAATGAGATGCTTAATGCTATTAAAATCATGCTTTCAATTTCCTTTTGACTTAATATTAATAACTAATGTGAAGATAGCAAAGAAGGGTTCCAGAAGATAATAATATAGTTTGTGAGCAGTGAGCAATGCACCCCATAAGGCAAGTACTACTGATCATGCTAACCAAGCTACTTCTATACTCAGTGAGGTTTTGTAATCTTCTCCATGTACTAGTATAATACGTCAAGGAAACATGACAGATTTGTATCGTTTACATCACTGACACAAAAACACGCAAATTTTCTAGTGCTGGATACACTCCATCCGTGAGTGCAACAAACTAAAGTAAATAGTGAGGAATTTTGTTGAGGCTGGATTTTAGAAAACGTTAAGGCGAGAATTTAAAAAGAGAAATTTGAGACATTTTATGGTAAGACGGCAGTAACGGCGTTACAAGTTACTGGTAATCGTCTGTCCTTTCGTTTCCCATGTGCATATTAACGGCGAGAGAGCATTCATAAAAATTACATTAGTGTAATTTCGAAAACAACAAAAAATGCCTCCAAATGAACTATACGTCACATTAAAGAGTGCAGTTCGGACTATCCGTTCCAAAAGTTTGAAAAAAGAATTGGAGCCTTTTTTGAGAAAACGGTGTTTGAGTTTCTGAAAATGCCTAAATTTGAGCTAGGTTTCACACAAAACGGTTGGGTTTTCGAGAATCATTATATGACATTATTTAAAGTACACATTGCCGCTAATGTAAATATTGACGTGAGAAACAAGTCAAAAAATTACATTTTTGTAATTTTTGAAAAACCAAAAGAATAGAGTAATATGGCGTTTATTTCATGTTACTGAGTGAATTTACTACTATCCCCACCAAAAGTGAAAAGAAAAAATTTGCAGCCGTTTTTGAGATTCTATGTTGTTATTTTTTTTAAATTGCAAATATTATTGCAATTATCTCTATATTGCGCAAAAACTACTACAATTATCAAAAAATGTACATGACCTTAATAAAAAAAACATATCATGAATAACAAATTCCATTTGAAGGAAAAATCTATATATTTATCTTTGTAGTTGTACGAAGGCACCGGAAAAATTCACTTTTGAAATTTTCGAAAATTCAGAAAATCGGAGCTCTGCCTGTATTATAAGTGGATGTTACTCTTTTCTTACAATCAATTTAAAGAAAATTTTGGAGGCGCTTTTGAGAAAATTTTGAAAATGTCCGGAGGGCTTCATATAAAGTACTCCCAAATTTTAAAGAATGTTTTTCGAAATTTCAAAGCTTAAGAGTCGAGACAAAAATACAGGAGTTTCTTCAATTTAGAAAAAAATCTTACGTATGGTTTACGCGCAAGTTGTGTTCACTGACGGACAGACAAATGTTTTGAAACGAACAAATATTTCGGTAACAGAGGGCCCCAAAACGTGTATTTCCGTTGAAATCTCGAAATCGATTTTCTGCAGCATTACATAACTTTCTCTGTACTACTCCGTGTATACATACGTACGTATATGGGAAAGTACAAATTGGCGAATATATGGGCCAACAGAAACACCTATGATATTCGCAGCACTCATTCTGGGATATTTTGCAAAAAGATATTTAAAGGCTGTTTTATTTTCATCCAACTTATTGATGTGACCAAGTTTTATGTAGAGACGAGGAAATACAATTTTCTCACAATCCACCAGACGCTGGAGCTTCATATTGGATTATTCAGGTTCTATTCACTGTCTTCAAGGTCAGTACTCGACCTGGAACCGTATTCCTTAAGGTCCCTTGTACAAGCTACAAGGCTATGTCAAATTCAACCGCTGTTCGAGAATAATTCTTTCGGTCAGCTGTTCTGGTCGGCATTTCACGATGGTTTCTCAGATCAATTCCTGGAAAGTGCTGAAGCAAACGCCACGGCCCGCGCGCGATCGTTCCATCCTCATTCCTGTCCCTTCTCTCTTTGCTCACGCACACACTTACATGCACTGCACAACCGCACATGCCTGGAGCTTAATGCTGCTTCCGGTTGGGGCGATGCGCTGCATGTCATACACTTGAGGTGGGAGTTCCCACGCTAACTAGAACATGAGATTCGGTGCTGACCAACAGTTGATCTAAGGTTTTTTCCCCTTCCAGATATATCCACCCCAGCCGGTAGAAGCCCTAAGCTCTCGTCCGATCTCCCAACATGCGTCGTAGTGAAGTGCGTTTACGTGTAAGGGGAGCTGTAAGTTGGGCCAACAAACACCCCCCTTGGCGTTACGTTCCGGCAGCACGTGGGGGCGCTCACAGGGCAGAGTTCAAGGGAAGCGGTAGAGTCCACGGTAGACTCACGCTCCTCGGGCGCCGATAGGTGGCTGCCAGGAAAGGGGATTGGAGAAAGTAGCTCTGACGGAAAAGGTATCATCAAATCTTTAGTCTCATTCAGAGAGATCCTGAGATGCGCAGAGGCTCCTTCGCAAATGAGTCGATATTTACATGCTCTAGTTACAGTAAATATTCTTCAAATACGCGGATAAAGCGTGGCACGTACCACGCCATTTTTTCCCTACTTCTGTAAACGTTAATAAAATCTCCTATTATATGAACCGTTACTTGCACATAATGCCATGAAAGTGGAAAACAAACGCCGCCAAATGCCGCACGCAGGTTGTATCTGCCCTTCTCGAATGCACAAAGGAGGGAAAGGAAGTCGGTCGCAAGGTGCTGGCCGTGGGCGGGCTCACCTGCGAACGGAAGGCCAGGTCGCAGCGCTGACAGTGGTAACGGTGCTGACGCACGTGGGTCGCCCGCTCCGCCGGCGTCGCGAAGGGGCGTCCGCAGGCGGCGCACGCGCGCTCCCACGTGGCGTCCGCCCCCGCCCCCTCCTCCTCCTCCTCCTCCTTCCGCGCCGCCGGGGACGTCGTCGCCGACTTGGAAGCCCCCGCCTTGGCCTGCGGCGGCGAGCACAGCTGCACCGGCGCCCTGGCCGGCTCCGAGCACCGCCGCTTGGGCGCAGCCGCCGCTGCTGCCGTCGCCTTCGACGAAGACGATGACGGCGACTCGGGGTCGCTGTCCGACGGAGGCCGCTTGCGGCCGCGCGCCACCCCAGCCGCCCCCACCGCCGCCGGGGACGGCGTCACCGACGAGCAGCTGGACGACGATAACGCTGACGCGCCTTCCGCCACTTCCGCGCTGAGCCGCTTTTTCGATGACGACGACGACGCGGACGGCTCTCTGCTCGCTCTGGGGTCTTTGGTGTCTCTGGGAATGTCTTTGGCATGGGCGATGAGCTTCTCTTTGGAAGAGCGCGGCGCAGGGGTGGAACTGGGCACTTCGGGGGCTACGACGGGGGCGGAAGCGGGCGCCCCGACGGCATCGCTGGCAGGGGCGGCGGCGGACACAGGGGTGGGCGTAGCAGAGGCGGTGGGTAGCGTCGCTGGCACACGATCGGGCACGGGATGCGCGTCCTCTCGCACTTGGTCCTGCTGCTTCTGCTGCTCTTGCTGTTGCTGGAGCTTCTCTTCCTTCAGCTGGCGCATCGAGTCCTCAGTGGCGATGCGCAGGCGGATGGCGTGCGGACGCATCGCCAACTTCCGCGCCACCTGCAAACAACCAATCACGAGACTCGCGGAAGACGCGAACAAAAAATCTCGCGACAGACTCGTGGAATGATTTCAATTCCATCCATCGACTGCTCAATTCAATACTCCAATCCAGAGTTCATAAAATGTCTCATCAATCACAAACTAAATCCCTGAATTCTATGCACGTTTGAACATACCGATAAACGTTATACATCGTTTTAAATCATAGAAAACCATAGAATGTTCACCTACTAAATTAAAATTCTTGTTTTAATGTCTTCACATCGCTTTTCTCAGAAATGAAACCTCGAGGCTACCTTTGGCATGATCAGCTCATTCTGGGATGATCACCAACACTTTGGGTCAAGTCACCTGTATCGTTTTTCCTTTCCGAAAATCCGAGCAACTTTTGCTCGTACCTCAAGATTTAAAAATCTTAAAATGAAACTGAAGCATTACTAGTTTCTTAACAGATGTTGACAGTGCCGGCCAAATTACTTCAAATTTGGCGCCTTGTTTTTTTTAACAGAACGTTTGAAGTTCTTTGAAGGTGTTTTAGAGGAAAGGATTATACATTTTAAACTTCGCGCCTCCGAGATTAAGAAAATTAAATTAATTAATATTAATTAATTTAATTGACTTAATTTTCCCCAAAAAGCGCGCAAATTTCTTCTCTGTTGATCAGACATTCATTTCTTCGTACAAAGTTCCTTGAAATTGATTGTCAACAGCTTTCTATTAGTTCGGAGCTCCTGGGCAGCCCGCGTGAAATCGGTTTTGTCGCGATACTTGGAATCACCTATTTTCGAGATATGGCGCATGCTCGCATTGTCACCACAAGCTAATGCCGAAAGCTGAGTAAAAGCGTTTTGAACGTCTTCAAGGTTCGATCCAGGGTGTGCCAGGCACTGGATGTAGTAGAAACACGAAGCAAAAAGCCACGGAATTCGTAAGGAAAGGTTTAATTTCGTTTGGACAGAGGTAACTGTGACAACTTCTTCAATACTCGTTAATTCTTTCTCCAAGTAACAATCTTTGTCCATTGTGTGTCGTCTCTTTTCCAGAACACTCTTGTCTGACAAAAACTACTGATAGAAGAGGTGATGTGTCTATTAAAATGCTCTCCCAACGTTTCTTCGACTATTTTGCCGCCTGAACAACAGATTACAAAATTTATTTTAATAAGTTATGTTACATGTTCTGAATTGTATTAATTACTAAGTATATTGTATTATTTACTATTACTGAAACGAAGACATGAACAAAACTAAAAGCAGCATCTCAAAATATAAGAAAGTGGAATAATACAAATGTGTTTGATTCAATTCAGACGGCAGACATATTTACAATATTTGTTTATCCCTCTACCAAGGAACGCCATCCAAGGAACAACAAAAACATCGTACGATTTATAAGGCATCATAGACACAAACCACTTCAGGTGTGTTAATGCTAGATAGGGAATTACCCCCCAAGGGACATTAAGAAATATTTATGACGAAGAATATATAATTTCGCAGATTATGAAAAAGAAAACAACAAGCGCAAATGCTAAGAGAAATTTTGAAAGTTATCATAATAAAATTATGAAGAAATCCTTCAACTGCGAATATAATTAGTGTAACAAAGATAATTTGTACAATAAAAACAACCATTCAAAATTTGAAGGAACAGAACGAACACAATTTGAACAAAAGACGACAATAAAACCAAAAGAATATTATAAGAAAATATTTTAAAGACTCTAAATCACACAACGTAAAACATTCAAAACACTTATATAAAAATATTCTTTGATTTGAGCATATTTGAGCTCTGATTGAAATTTGATTTAAATCTTGAGCTTTGATGACATTTGGCCTTTGATTTGAAATATTCTGTAAGGTGGGTTAAGGAAATGTCCCGGATCTAATATAATTCTAGGTGGATACACACCTGTCAGTATTTGCTCTTGAAATATCTCCCCTAATAATATGCGAATGACACAAGTGTTTACTGCTCAATGATATTTACCACTCCCTTCAAAGTGTAGACAACTATATTTCAAGCATTTGCAAGTTTTGAAATATTATCACATGCAACTCATGTTCGCATGTCTTAAATGACAACAACAACAAGAACGTCAAACACAACTGCAAAGTAAAGACTGACAAAACAATAGCAAAGAACTATAGTACATCACCCCAGATCCCAGACATCCACAGTTTGGCTGATGGGTGTTCCCTCTCTAAGTATTTCCCCGCGGGGCATTGACCCGACAGGGACAAGCTCTAACATCACAATATGTGAGGTACTGCAGTGCATGTTGGTGTAAATATAAACGTGTCTCTGTGTGTTTAAGGGGAAGAGGAAGGTGCACGTTTGAGGTACTACCGCGATATTCGCCTGGTGTTGTTTGGAGAAACGACGGAAAACACGTCGCGCGAATTCCCCGCCCGTCTGCGGCTAAATTTGACCAAGCTGTAGAGTCAGAGTCGAAGACCGCGCTCACCTGGTCGAGCACGGAGCTGCGCCGCAGCATGACGACGGGCTGCCAGCGGGCCTCCTCCCCGAAGAGGAAGCTGCGGTACTGCGCGCCGCCCGAACGCGAGCGCCGGATGAGGAGGCGGGGCGTGCGCGGGGGCGGCGCCTCCACGGGCGGTGACCGCGCCGCCCCCGCGCCCCCGCAAGGGAGGGTCAGCTTCAGGGGGCGTATGCCCGCCGGCCCGTTCCGTGCTGGCGCCGGTGGAGCTGGCGCCGGTGGAGCTGGCGCCGGTGGAGCTGGCGCCGGTGGAGCTGGCGCTGGTGGAGTCGGCGCCGTTCGAGCGGGTGTCGCTGGAACCAGAGCTGGCGCAACGGCGTCGCGCGGCGGGGCAACCGCCAGGGGCGGTGATCCGTAAGAGGGCAAGGCCTTCGCGGATGCCTCCGCAACGGGTCTCTCTGCGGGTGCAACCGCTTTCTCCGCTGTCGGTGTAGTCCGTTCTGGGTCCGCCACAGAGAGCGCAGTCTTCCGGATGGGGTTAGAAGGCGCACTTTTCGTCAAGAGCCAGGGGGGAACACGGAGAAAAATTTTGGCCCCGGGTCCAAGGCTCCTCTTTTCTTTTTCCCAGCCCCTCAAGGCCGGGGGCCACTTGAGGCTGCGCGCTCCCATCGGGCAAAATCAGCCCCCAAGGCCGT
>BOPP01000113.1:4091032-4105623 GCA_017312745.1 Gryllus bimaculatus
GCGGAAGACGGAGGGAGCCTCCGGCGGCGGCTCGTGAGCCGACAGTGTCGTCGTCGTGTCTCGGGAGAGGCATTGGCGTGAGGGAACGGCCCGCGAGCCGTCCGTCCTTGGATCGGCCGTCCGCACTCTCCATTTGGCGCGCAGGAAAGTCTTTCAGACAGGGGAGGTGGAGGAGCCTGTGGGTCGGGTGGGGCGGGGCGGTCGGGGCGGTCACGACTGCCGCTAACCGGCCGCCGCGATCTTGGGGCCCGCGGATCGGGGGTGCGGCGGGCGGGCGGGTAGACGGACGAGGGCGGCGGCCGCACCACGGGCGCAGCCTCGCGCCGAGGGCGGAGACGCGTGCCTTGGGGCTCTGGGGGTCCGCTAGTGGCCTGCCCGTACCGGCGGGGCCGGGGACCCGGCGCCCAGCCGCTCGCGGGCCGGGTCAAGATCTTCTTCGCAGCTCAGGGGCACTATGAGGGCTGCCGCGCGGCGCCTCGGCATAGGCAGAGCGGAACGGCTTCTCGCCTGGCGGCGCGCGCGCGCTTCTGCGTCCAATCAGAAGGAGACCCGTGTCGCAGGCGTAGAGAATCCCACCGGGTAACCAATCTTCCTCCGGGTAGGCAGCAGTTGGCACGGAGTCCCGGGGCAGTTAGCTCCACGAGCCGGCGGAGCGGGCCGCTCTCCGCGCCGGCCACGTAAACGAGGAGGACAGCGCGGCAGCGCGGGACGCGAGGCGGGAGCGAGATGGGGGTAGACCGGGCGCGCGGGGGAGTCTTTCGGCGGGGGCACGCCTCTAGGCACCGTTGCGCGTCTGTAATCGCCTGCGGGTTCTCATGGTTCGGTGGGCGGGGCGCCGGTCGGCGGAGTCGGCTGCCCGGAGGCAAATTGTTGCTCGGAGCGTCAGGGCGTCCTCCCGGCAGGGGCAGGTCGGAGGGCCTGCGCCAGGGCAGCGCGGCTGCGGAGGAGACGGGGGGCGGTGTTGGGGGTGCGCGCGATTACGGTGTTAGTGCTGGCGCGGACGCTGAGACGGAAACGGCGCCTCACCGTGGGTAGCTTTACTCCGTCGTCTGGAGAGAGTCTTGCCCTTGGCAACGGGGAGCCAGGCCCGCCGTCGCCCGTTGTGCTGTCATGCTGCGGTTCTACGACAGCGAGGCTGGCGCGAAGCAGCCAGTCCATCAGCCTGCTTTGACAAATCCGCGAGGGGACAGCGGGCAAAGGGCCAATGCCAGTTTCGGGCGCCCCAGGGTCAGCCCGCTCGTGGGCACCAGCGACCGCCGGCACGCTGGGCTCGGTTGGTCAGGACTAGTCATCGGCCCGAACTCATTGGTACGGCGCGGGCGGCGGGGACGGCCACAACTCGATCGCGCGCGTGGAATCGGGCGCGGCAGTAGGCTTCGGCACCTCCGCCCGGACGTTGTCCAGTCGGTCCTCGTAGGGTTGCCGGTCGCTACTCTCTGTCGATCAGGCCGCATCTCCTCGGTTGGGGGGCCGTCTATCAATTGCTCGTCGGCGGGGGCGGGCGTCGCGGGCCGCCGCCGCGCGCGCCACAAGGCAGGGGAGTCTCTCCGGGGGCGGGTGTGTGACGACGACAGGTTGGAAGGTTGGTGGAACAACGGGAAAAGCAGGTGTTTTTTCGGGTCGAAACAGGCAGAAGCTTTCTCGGAGCTGGTCGTTTAAAGGTCGGGAGGTAGGCGGCGAGGCAGCCAGTCCTTCCGAGTACAAGTCGAAGAAGTCTGCGCATCTTATCGCGGAATCTTCGTCCAACGGACGGAGTCTTCTCTCGTGATTCTATTGCAGGATAGGTGCGATTCTCTTGGACGGTGGACGTATCATTGGAATGACATCTGCGAAGTTCTGTCGGAGACCTCTTGCGGGACGAGGGCCTGGAAGGCGGTTTCGTTTCGGCGAAGGACGTGACCAGGTGGCGCCAGATGAGCCGGCGTCGGTTCGGGCGCTGTTCGGCGCAGCGGCGACATCTGCTCCGCGGAAAGAGCTCCGCGCCAGGAGTGGTGGATCTTTCGCCGAGCGGTGGGGGGCCGGGAAGACCGCTGCGATGCGGGCGGGTGGTGCGACCCCAAGGCGGGGCAAGCGGAACGGCGGCTGGGGGCTCCAAATTCGCCGATACTCGAGTGCGGCGCCATCTCCGAGCGCGGGCCAACGCTCCAGCGACCTGTGTGGCAATGGGCGCGGCGGCGCGCCAACCGGCGCTTAGCTTAAGTGGGATGTTGCCTGCACGGTGCAGGCGGGGGGCTCGACGGGCGGGCGCATGGGTGCGCCCGCGGATCCGCCGGCCGCGGGCAGGCGTTCGTCAGCAGGATCGCACTGGGGACTCGGTCTAGCTTCTTGTACTCCGTTTTTTCCGACAAACCACTATCTACCCGCGGTCGCGGGGAAAAAGACCACGCATTCGGTTGAGGTCCGTTTTTCCCTGCGTGCTCCGTTCTGGAGGTCGTCTGCTGTATATTGGTCTCATGCGTCGTTGCCTTCTGGGTCTGGCCCGGATATCATTTGCCGTCGTCTGCTGATATCTCACTATTAGGGCGGCATCTTGGTTTCCCTGTGCGGAAACTTTTCTTCGTTTCTCTTCACAAATCCGTATCTTCGCCCCGGTGAGACTAGTTATTTCAATTTTTGAACTGCTCTTTCAATTCTCTACAATCACTAGCCCATCTGGTTCTTTTTTGAAGATATTTCAGTCTTTCTCTTCGGATCTGGCTCTTTCTTTACCTTCGATTTCTCCACGCATTCCGTCACTGGTATCCTTATTCATTCTCCCTGCATTATGTGTGTTGGTTCTCCAACAGTTTTTAATTATCCCACATCCCCATTGATTTTTAACATTCCTTCTCGATATTTGGTTTGTCTTGTTTTCTTCTTATACTTCTCTTCGTTTTCTTTGCACAAGTCTTTCAGTTTCTTCTTTCAAATTCATTTGCAAACGTCTTAATCACCCCTCCACCTTCACTACGCTGTATTCCTATCTGAATGCAGATTTGCATGCCTTCGTTTTGGTAATTTCAGATGTGATTCCAGGTTCTTTGTGACGAAGGTAAGGTGTGCACTGGCTCGTCACGTCCGTGCTCCATCAGTTTCTGCCGGCGATTGGTTGCCTCAGTTCCGGCGCCCCCTTTTTATCTCCCTGGTTCTCTCGGAGGGAGAATGTTATTTCCTTAAATCTTTGTAGGACCAGTCTCGAGGAGGAGTACGATTTCAATTGGAGTCTTCAGGTGGTATCTTGGCTTATTTCCTTCGCTTCGTGGAGTTGTTTTTGGAAATGAAGAAACAGTTTCGGTTTGCTGATACGATACTTGAAAGTTTCTTGGTAGCAGCTTTTTTCTGTGAAATTCCGGAATCTGCTTCCATGGATTGAATTATGACGATTTACGCGAAACGTTTTCGGATTTTTTAGGCCCGATATTTTGAAGTTATTTTTTACGTTATTTACTTTTTTTCAGAATCTGGGAGGAATTTTGCTTTTTGATTTCATATCTTGCAGAACTTGGATTTTTTATTTCCGTGGCAATTGTCAATTATCACACACTGTCTGCTACTTCTGAATATTCGTTCCGGTATTTGTATGGCGTTGGATCTTGCGTCCTGTAGTGGTGTTCGGATGTTCGCCATTTGTATCTCCGAGATTATTCCATACCGTCAATCTGGTGCCATATATGGTTTTACTCTTGGGCTATGATACCATTCCGGACTGTTTCTGGCCGTGGCCTCTGTTTTACCGCACTTGTTTTTTCTCAGCCTCGCTTCTGAGTTTGGCATTCTCATTTTTGGGGCGTTTATACATGTAAGTCATTTTTAACTTTTCGAGAATTTCGGGACAGCATCGCTGGTGTGACCTACCTTGAAAAGTTTTTCTGGAAAAACTTATCGCTTTTGGACACGATTACCTGCCTGCAAATTAAGTAGTGCTGACTCCCGTGGTATTCCGAATCTTTGTTGGTTACTCTGCAACATTTGTGATGAGCACTCCCGGCTTTTCAATGTAAGATCTTTTCTTCCAACGGTTGTCACAATATTTGGTTTGATTTGGCAGGCAATTTTTCTCGATTTCATTAGTAATGCCACTGTAAAGGTTCGTCAGACGGACAGACTTCAATTCAAGGTTTGCCAGGTAGTCTGACACAGTTGATATTTTGTGGACTAACTTGCTGGGTGCTGTAGTTTCGGGTCCTTCACTGCTCGACATTGTCTGGAGTGAGATCTTTCGTTCTCTATTTGTTGATGAATTTTTCTCTTGCTCGGTACTAGGCTGGATGTCTAGCTTATCTGTTTTATCTTATTATACCCAGAAGTTGGACGCTCTTCTTGCAAACTTAAGCCTACTAGTATTCAATTGCTTTGATGGATTGTTTTATTTCTGTACGGAATTTTGGAAAAATAATATTTAAGACTGTTCTGTATACTCCCGTATCTTTTTCTCATTTCCCCATTGCTTGCCTACCGTCTTTCTTTGTTCATTACTGTAGTCATTTTCTTTAATGATTTTTTGTTTCGAATTCTAATTTTCGTGGATTTCAACTTGCTTGGACCACTCATTATGTATTCTGGAGGCATTGTATATGGCTACACGTCATTGCCCGCTGAATTTGGTTGGAGGTATTATACCGTGTACTTTGCAACGGTTGGAATTGGCTTGCATTTGGACTATTTTTGCGACTTTCCACTTCAAAACTGTTCCCCATTTCATTCACTGAGTCCTATCGTGGGGGTTTTCTGTGAGATCACTATGGGGCAAGGCGAGATCTTATTTTGGGTCAGTAGTCTCTTTCGGAAATCTCGTCCCCGTGCGATCTTTCTGCTTTGAGATGTTAAGACAGGGTAAGGGGGAATATTCTCTTTTCGGATACTAGTGCTTAATACTGGGACTAGAGAATTTTCTGGAGATTTCGCCGCCAGATCCGCGTGGAATCAATCGTCCGAACTTGGGAAGCGAAGAGTAATCCGGGGCAGCGTTTTATATATACGAGGTCGGAGTCTATCGAAGGGCCGTAACATCTTTCTCCTTTCTGCGCCCCGAGTTTCGAACGAATGCTAGGGAAGCGTGGTTCGACGTTGCTCTCAGTTCAACCTCGCCGCTCAAGCTGTTGTTCTTGGTGAGGCTACTATCTTATGAATGGAGGGTGCGGAAGACAGTGGAGTGAACTGTGGGGTCGGATTCAGTACTACACACTTGGGCTGTGGACTGACCCATCACGGACTGTGAGCTTGTGGGGAGGAAGGGCGTAGTCGACTTTGTGAGGATCGCTGAGAAACGTTGCCGTCGTATTCACACAACTGTAGTCAAGTATAACATTGATCCTCCGATCGCGCTTTTGGGAGAACGGTCTATTTCGACAAAAATAACAGCGACTTGCGTTTGGTTGCTAGATTGCTGAAGCGGCAAAATTTCCCCGGTGGGATTCCCTACGGAGCTTTGCATCTTAAGGGGAGGCGTTTTCTCGTCGTCTATGGGAGGCGGCGGCAGAAGAGTGGGCGTGAGCGACGCGGGCTCCCGGGCGGGAGGGCACGACGTCGGGCGGATTTGAGCGGACCGGAGCCGGCGGAAAGGCCGGCGAGGGGCGGCGGGAGGGGACTGCGGTGTGGAAGAGGAAGCAAGGTCGAGCTTCTCCATGGTCGCGTACTGCGGGCATCTGCGAGCTCGGTCGAGCGGCACTCGCGCGTCCACGTTGTGAAGGCCGGGGCATGACGGGCAGTGGCGTGGGGGCGTGTGCGGGACGCTGTCCGGCGCGCCGAGGGGATGGAGGGCCGGGGCCTCGCTGGATGACGAAACGCTGCCGGCGGACTCGGGGCAGCTCCTGCGTCGGTCGGGGTGCAGGATCAGTCTGCGGCGGGAACTCGCTGTCGGAGGAACAGCATCGAGCCCGCGTTGGTGAGACTCCGCATAGCGCAGAGTAGCTGGTCGATGGATAGTTGCGGGGCAAGGGCTGGGGCCGCTGGCGGTCCGCGTCAGGTCGGGTTGACGGGCGCGGTGGAGGGGGGCAGTGGGGGGCCGGCGGTCGGCCAGCGCGTGGGCTGCACGTCCGGGAGGGGTCCAGGCGCGCGGTGGAAGCGGGAGTCGCCCACTGATGAGGCGGCGGGTCGTGCGGGGGGCGTCTCCCATCCAGGCTCGCTCGCAGGTCTGCGCAGCGCGCATCGAGTCCCGAGGATCGGGGGGTCGGGCAGCGGGTGGTCAGGGCGGGGGGGCGAGAGGTCGGGCCAATGGCGGCTGCCGGCGTCCGGGGGTCTCTCCTGCGACGCGGGTCAGCAGGGAGTGCCGCCGCACGCCTACCGAGCGACGGGGGCGTGGCCGGTCCATGGAGCGGAGTCCTCACATCGTAAGAGGCGGGTGGGGGGGGGGTGGGGCGCAGGTCTTCGCTTCTCTCGTCACGTCGCCAGGAAGTGGCGCACCGTCGACACTGCGCCGCTACCGTCGCTTCCTCTCCCGGGCGGCGGCGGGGTGCCTGCGGCCTCGCGCGGCGATGCACGCCGCCATCGTGGCCCGCCATCGCCTGGGCGCGCACGCGGAGGCGTGATTCGGATGGACGGGCGGAGCAGCTGCTGCTGCTGCGCTGCAAGCGCGGCGGAGACATGCTAGCCGTAGCGCGTGGGCGGGCCGAGTGGGCAGAAAAAATGTCGCGCAGGTCGGCGGGGTGGTGGTGCGGGGCGCCCATCGCCGCAGCATTGGTAGCCAAGGTGGTGGTGGTGGTGTCGTTGGGCGGGCTGGGGGGCCGTAGCGGTGCGAGGCTGGTCAATCATATTGCTGCATGGGCTGCGCGTATATTCGGCTCTCCGCGACGGCGTCCCCGGCGATGGCTGCTGTTGGATGAGGGGCCTCGCGTCCCCACCGGGCGCCCGTCTCCGCCCGCGTACGCGTCCAGGCGTTGGTGCTGTAGGATCACGTGCCGAGATCGCGCGAGTGCGCTTGGATCTGCGGTTTGGCGCGTCATGGTTGAGCGGGCGTGTTCACGTCAGTTCCCGCCTGCTGCGCCGGCGCGCCGGCTTGGTGGTGGCGCACGGTAGCGCTGTTGTGGGGGCGCGTAATGGCGAGGGGGTTGTTAGCCGTCTGGTGGGGTAGGCGGGGGGGCGGCCATGATCGCTTCGTTGGGCGCGCGGGAGTATCTGCTCTGGGTGGTAGGTCATGTGCGGGCTGAAGCGCGTGGGTGGCTGGCGATGCCGTCGTGAAATACTTGGGGCCTTGTGGCGCCGCGGCCCGCCCGCGTTCCGAGTGGCCCGCGCTGCGTAGAGACGTACACGGGTCCGGCGGTGCGGAGTCGCGCGGGCTCCATTGGTGGCCGGCCGGCGCCTACAATCGTATCCTCCCGGCGCTGCGTCGTGGTGTGGTGTTCCGGTGCAGCTGAGGCTGCTGGTGCTGTTCGTGGTGGCTGCGGGTGTTGAGTAAGCGGCGGCGGGGCCTGTGTTGTGCTGCTGGTGGTAAGCGAGTAATCCATCGTAGGCCGGTTGCCGTTCGTTCGGCCACACGTCGGCCACGCAGCACGCCTGCGTGCGGCGCCCGCCCGCGAAATGGAAAGGCGGCGGCGGCGGCGCGCGTCACCTGCGTGTCGCCGGTGCGGGGAGGGGGCGGGGTGGGTGCCACTGCGAGGGGGGGGCCGGGAGACCTAGACAGCCCCGGCATCGCGCTGCAAGGTGGTTCATTGTTGAGATCGGTTGTCCACAGTGGGGGTGGAGCTCGGCCAGGGCGGCGGCGCGTCGTCGGAACAACGGCGGTCTTCGAGCCGTGGCGGCATCTCTCTTGGTGGCGCCGGCGAGGTGGCGCTCCTCTCGCGCGTCCGGCCGCAGGCGCAACGTGTCAGAGACTTGAGCGACGCTTTGCTGGCGGGGCGGACGGCTTCCGCCGCGGCCGCCGCCGCGCTTGCGTCCAACTCCAGAAGGAACCCGTCGTCCGACGACATCCCGGGCTCACACACCACCTCTTCCTCCGGGTAGGGCCAGTTGGCCACCGAGTCCGCGGGCAGTAGCTCCACGGAGCCCGGGGAGCGGCCTTCGCCGCCGAGAAAGGGCAGCGGGCCCGGCCCGGGGGCCCAGGGGTCGACCGGCGCGGGGATCTTCGGCGGCGGGGCAGCCCCTCTCAGCACGTTGCCGTTGTAATCGGTGGATGCGGCGCCGTCGGCGGAGTCGGCTGCCGCGGACGGCACAATTGCTTGCTCGGAGCGCAGGGCGTCCTCCCCGGCCAGGGGCAGGTCGGAGGGCGCCCGCGCAGGGCACGGCGCCGCCTCCGAGGGCAGGCTGCCCGCTTCGTCTTCTCCTTGCCCATGCTCCTCGGAAGATTCGTCTTGCACGGCCACCGCCTCCGTTGTGGTGGCCGGTTCGAACAGCGCGGCCGTTTCTTCAAACTCCAGCAGGGCACAGGCGGCCATCGCCACGTCCTCGGGCGCCCCCACCAGGGTCAGCCCGCCCTCCGTGCACACGCGCGCCTCGCCGTCTCCCTCACTCGCCGCCACCAGGCACAACTGCTCCAGCGTGGCCGCACACGCTTCGCCCTCCTCCTGCCGCGCCGTTGCCGTCGCTTCTTCCTCGCGGCTCTCCTCCGCGTTGGCGGGGCTGTCTATCCTGCTCTGCGGGCGGTCCCCCGGCGCCAGCAGGGGAGTTTCCGCGCGGGACGACAGGTTGGAGGTTGTGGAACAAGGGGAAAAGCAGGGTTGTTTCGGGTCGAAAAGAAGCCTTTCTGCGAGCTGGTCGTTAAAGGTCGGGAACGGGCGAGGCAGCACAGCTTCCAAGCGAAGAGTCTCGCACATTTCCGGATCTTCGTCAGGCGGAGTTTCTCTCGGTGATTCTTTGCAGGAAGGTGATCTCTTGGACGGTGACGATTCATTGGAATGACATCTGCGAGTTCTGTACGGAGACCTCTTGCCGGACGAGGGCCTGGAAGGGGTTCGTTTCGGCGAAGGACGTGCAGGTGGCGCCAGATGAGCCGTCGGTTCGGGCGCTGTCGGCGCCGGCGAATCTCCCCGCGGAAGAGCTCCGCCGCCAGGACGTGGTGGATCTTCGCGAGCGGGTGGCGGGGGCGGGGACGGCGTGCGGGCGGGGCTGGCAGGCGGCACGGACGGCGGCTGGGGGCTCATCGCCTCGAGGCGGGGCATCTCCAGGGGCTCTCCGGCTGGTGGCAGCGGCGGCGGCGCCAGGGCCCCGCCTAGCTCTAAGTCGGGCATGTCTTCGTCGTCCGCGGCCGCCGCCGCCGGCCGCTCGACGGGCGCGCGCATGGCGAGTGCGCCGCCCGGATCCGCCGGCCGCGGCGAGGCGTCGCTCGCAGGATGTGGGCCCACTGCTGCTTCCTCCTCGTCCTCCGTCTTTTTCCGCAACCCTTCCGCCGGCTCGCGGGCGCACACGCACGCGGTTGAGTCGTTTTCCTGCGTGCTCGCTTCTGGAGTGTCTGTTTCTTCTGTCGTTGCTTCTGGCTCTGCGATATCCATTTGCTCGTCTTCCTGTTTCACTTTCAGCGGCATTTCGTCTTCCGCCCTGCGGCAACTTTCTTCCGTTTCTTCCTTCACAAAATCAGTATCTTCGCCAGTTAATATTCTTTCCAATTTCTTTCTCTCCTCTTCAATTCTCACTACATCACTCTCATCCTGTTCTTTTTGAAGATTTTCGTCTTTCTCTTCGGAATCTGGCTCTTTCTTTACTTCGATTTCCTCCACGCATTCGTCCACTGGCTCATCCTTAATAACAAATTCATTCTCCTGCAACTTATGTGTGTTGTTCTCAACAGTTTCTAAATTATCCACATCCATTGATTCTTTAACTTCCTTCTCGATATTTGGTTCTGTCTTGTTTTCTTCTTTCACCTTCTCTTCGTTTTCTTGCACAAGTCTTTCAGTTTCTTCTTTCAATTCATCTTGCAACGTCTTAATCACCCCTCCAACCTTCAATACGCTTGTATCTTCCTCATCTGACACTGCAGATTGAACTGCCTTCGTTTCTGTAATTTCAGATGGCATCTCAAGGTTTTGTGACGAAGGTACCGGTGTGCACTGCTCGTCCACGTCCGCTGCTCCATCAGTTCTCTGCGGCGATTGTTGCTCAGTTCCGGCGCCCTTTTCTATCTCTGGTTCTTCGGAGGGAGAAATGTTATTCCTTAAATCTTCCTGTACGACAGTCTCCGTAGGAGGAGTACACGACTTCAATTTGGAGTCTTCAGGTGGTATCTTGCCAGCTTCATCTTCCACTTGCTTCGTGGAGTTGTTTCTTGGGAAATGAAGAACAGTTTCGGTTCGCTGACTACCGATACTCTGAACAGGTTCTTGTAGCACGCTTTTTCTGTGAAATTCCCGAATTTTTTCCAATGATTGATCTAATGACGCTTTACGACGAAACGTTTTCGATTTTTTAGCAGATATTTCTGAAGTTATTTTTCTATCAACGTTATTTACTTTTTCTTCAGAATAATGGGAGGAATTTTTGCTTTTTGATTCCATCATATCTTCTGCAGAACTCTGGATTTTTTCTATTTCCCTCGCAATTTCATTATCCACACCTGTTGCTATCTCTGAATAATCTCGTTTCCGTATTTGCTCTCGTCTGATCTTCTCTGTGGATTCATTTATTTTATCCGGAGATTCTTCATCCAAATTTTCCTTTGTTTTACTATCTGGTATGATACCTTCCGACTGATTCTCTGCCGTGCCTTGTTCTAGACTTGTTTTTCTCTCCTCTGAGTTGGCATTCTCCACTTTTTGGGCGTTTTCATTTAGGTCAACTTCTTCTAACTTTTCCGAAGATTTGGCAGCATTCGCTGTGCTGAACTCACCTGCAAAAGTTTTTTCTGGAAAAATTTTCGCTTGACATTCTGCTGCAACAATTACAGTAGTGCCTGACTCCCGTGGTATTTCCGAATCTTTGTGGTCTACTTGCAAACTACTTTGTGATGAGCACTCAGCTCTTTCTCCAATTGTAGATTTTTCTTCCACGGTCTGTTCACAAATATTTGGTTTTGACTTTGCAGCAAAGCTTTTTTCCTCGGATTCCTTAGTAATCACTGTAGGTTGTGACACTTCAATTGTTGCAGAGTCTGAACAAGTTGATTTTTGTGGACTACTTGCTGGTGCTGTAGTTTCGGTCTTCGGTGACATTTTGGTATTTTCTGCACTATTGTCTGATGAATCTTTTCTTGTTAACGCAGCCCTTAATTTTTTATCGTTATCTATACCAGAAGTTGACTCTTTTCGCAAACTACTAGTTTCAATTGATCTGAGGATGATTTCTTCATTTTCTGTACAGGTATTTGGAAACATACATACTTTCAAGACTGTCTGTACTACTTCATCTTTTTCATTTCCCATTGTCTCTACCTCACTTTCCTTTGTCATTACTTCATTTTCTTTAATATCTTTTGTTGAATTCCCTAATATTTCTGATTCAATGTCTTTGGACACTATATTATTCTGACGGCATTCTACATTGCTACCCTCATTGCCCGCTATTTTGGAGGTATTATCACGTGTCACTTTTGCAACGTTGGGAATTGCTTTGGACTTCTTTTGAGACTTCTCCAAATGCAAAACTGTTCCCATCTTCATCACTGAGTCTCTATCCGATTCGGTGGGTTTTTCTGTGAGATCACTAGCGGGCAAAGGAGAGTCCTTATTTTGCAGTACCGTCCTCTCGGAAATCTCGTCCACGTGAGAATCTTCTTTGGCTTCTGAGGAATGTTCAACAGGTACAGGGGGAATATTCTTTTCGGATACTTCGCATAATACTGCGACGGAATTTTCGGAGCATTTCGCGACAGCATCACCGGTGGAATCACAATCGTCCAACTTGGGCAGCGAGAGTAATCGGGGCAGGCTCTTTATCACTTCACGAGGTCGCGAGTTATCGAGGCCACATCTCTCCTCCCCTTTCTGCGCCGCAGTTTCCGGAACGAACTCTAGCGGAAGCGTCGGGTCTTCGACGGTTGCTTCCAGTTCAACCTCCCGCTCAGCTGGTTGTTCTGGTGAGGCTACTATCTTCTGAATGGAGGGTGGAACAGTGGGTGAAACTGTGGGGTCGGATTCAGTCTCACACTTGGGCTGTGGACTACCCTCGGACTGTGACTTTGGAGAAGGCGTAGTCCCGACTTTTGAGATCGCTGAATCGGATGCCGTACACTTCACACAACTGGAGTCCAAGTATAAACATTCATCCGCACGCGCTTTGGGAGACGGTCTACTTTCCGACAAAATAACAGGCGGCACTTGCGTTGTTGCTTTGTGAGCCAAAATTTCCGGCGGATTCACTACAGCGCTTTGATCTTTAAGGGAGCGTTTCTCGTCGTCTTGGGAGGCGGCGGCAGAAGCAGTGGGCGTGAGCGACGGGCACTCGGGCGGGCAGGGCACGACGTCGGGGAGATTGACGCCGACGGCAGCCGGCGGAAAGGGCGGCGAGGGCGGCGGAGGGGACGCGGTGTCGAGAGAGCACAGGTCGACGCTCTCCATGGTCGCGTCCTGCGGGCAGTCCTGCGAGCTCGGCGAGCGGCACTCCGCCGCGTCCACGTCGGTGAGGCCGGGCGGCATGACGGCCAGTGGCGTCGGGGGCGTGTGCGGGACGCTGTCGCGCGCCGGGCTGGAGGGCGGGCCTCGCTGGATGACGGAAACGCCGCCGGCGGCACTCGCGGGCAGCTCCGCGTCGGGGTCGGGGTCAGGATCAGTCTCGGACTCGCTGTCGGAGGAACAGCAGTCGAGCCCGGTGAGCTCCCGCATGCGCAGGTAGTGGTCGATGTAGTCTGCGGGGCAAGGGTCGGGCGCGCTGGCGGCCCGCGTCAGGTCCGGGGTGACGGGCGCGGTGAGCGGCGGCAGTGGGGCGGACGTGGCACGCGTGGGCTCCCCGCCAGCAAAGCGTCGCTCAAGTCTCTGACACGTTGCGCCTGCGGCCGGACGCGCGAGAGGAGCGCCACCTCGCCGGCGCCACCAAGAGAGATGCCGCCACGGCTCGAAGACCGCCGTTGTTCCGACGACGCGCCGCCGCCCTGGCCGAGCTCCACCCCCACTGTGGACAACCGATCTCAACAATGAACCACCTTGCAGCGCGATGCCGGGGCTGTCTAGGTCTCCCGGCCCCCCCCTCGCAGTGGCACCCACCCCGCCCCCTCCCCGCACCGGCGACACGCAGGTGACGCGCGCCGCCGCCGCCGCCTTTCCATTTCGCGGGCGGGCGCCGCACGCAGGCGTGCTGCGTGGCCGACGTGTGGCCGAACGAACGGCAACCGGCCTACGATGGATTACTCGCTTACCACCAGCAGCACAACACAGGCCCCGCCGCCGCTTACTCAACACCCGCAGCCACCACGAACAGCACCAGCAGCCTCAGCTGCACCGGAACACCACACCACGACGCAGCGCCGGGAGGATACGATTGTAGGCGCCGGCCGGCCACCAATGGAGCCCGCGCGACTCCGCACCGCCGGACCCGTGTACGTCTCTACGCAGCGCGGGCCACTCGGAACGCGGGCGGGCCGCGGCGCCACAAGGCCCCAAGTATTTCACGACGGCATCGCCAGCCACCCACGCGCTTCAGCCCGCACATGACCTACCACCCAGAGCAGATACTCCCGCGCGCCCAACGAAGCGATCATGGCCGCCCCCCCGCCTACCCCACCAGACGGCTAACAACCCCCTCGCCATTACGCGCCCCCACAACAGCGCTACCGTGCGCCACCACCAAGCCGGCGCGCCGGCGCAGCAGGCGGGAACTGACGTGAACACGCCCGCTCAACCATGACGCGCCAAACCGCAGATCCAAGCGCACTCGCGCGATCTCGGCACGTGATCCTACAGCACCAACGCCTGGACGCGTACGCGGGCGGAGACGGGCGCCCGGTGGGGACGCGAGGCCCCTCATCCAACAGCAGCCATCGCCGGGGACGCCGTCGCGGAGAGCCGAATATACGCGCAGCCCATGCAGCAATATGATTGACCAGCCTCGCACCGCTACGGCCCCCCAGCCCGCCCAACGACACCACCACCACCACCTTGGCTACCAATGCTGCGGCGATGGGCGCCCCGCACCACCACCCCGCCGACCTGCGCGACATTTTTTCTGCCCACTCGGCCCGCCCACGCGCTACGGCTAGCATGTCTCCGCCGCGCTTGCAGCGCAGCAGCAGCAGCTGCTCCGCCCGTCCATCCGAATCACGCCTCCGCGTGCGCGCCCAGGCGATGGCGGGCCACGATGGCGGCGTGCATCGCCGCGCGAGGCCGCAGGCACCCCGCCGCCGCCCGGGAGAGGAAGCGACGGTAGCGGCGCAGTGTCGACGGTGCGCCACTTCCTGGCGACGTGACGAGAGAAGCGAAGACCTGCGCCCCACCCCCCCCCCACCCGCCTCTTACGATGTGAGGACTCCGCTCCATGGACCGGCCACGCCCCCGTCGCTCGGTAGGCGTGCGGCGGCACTCCCTGCTGACCCGCGTCGCAGGAGAGACCCCCGGACGCCGGCAGCCGCCATTGGCCCGACCTCTCGCCCCCCCGCCCTGACCACCCGCTGCCCGACCCCCCGATCCTCGGGACTCGATGCGCGCTGCGCAGACCTGCGAGCGAGCCTGGATGGGAGACGCCCCCCGCACGACCCGCCGCCTCATCAGTGGGCGACTCCCGCTTCCACCGCGCGCCTGGACCCCTCCCGGACGTGC
>BOPP01000113.1:4105648-4186511 GCA_017312745.1 Gryllus bimaculatus
GCCGCTCATGTTGACGCCGCCGTCGCCCGCGCTCTCCCGCGCGTACCTCGTAAGCTTGGTCAGCGAGTTGTAATCGGCGGCAGGACCAGAGGTGGGCGCGGGGGCAGGGGCGGGCCGGAAGCGCCCGGCGTCGTCGTGCAGGAAGGCCTGGGTGGGCGGTGGGTCGCCCAAGTAGCGCGGGACGACGTCGGCACCCGCAACGGCCGAGTGGGCGGGGTGGGAGGCGTGGGCGCCCCAAGACTGCAGTCGACCCGGGTGGTTGCTGCAGCAGGCGCCGCTGCGCCTGGATTGGCAGTTAATGACCGCGGTGGGCCGCACCACCGTCGCCCCGTGGGCGAGCGGCCCGCCGCCCGGCCCGCCGGCCCCCGCCCCCGGTGCCGCCGCGGGCCCGTTGTAGTGGTGCAGCAGCATGTTGCCGTCGGTGGTGCCGCAGCCGCCGGCTCCGCCGCCCGCGGCTTTGCGGTCCAGCGCGGGCGCCGGCGGCGGGGGCGGCGGCCCCGGGTGCATCAGCGCCGCCCCAAGGCGCGAGTGGTGGTGGTGGTTCAGAGTCTGCTCGCCATAAAACGGCGCCATGCCGTTGTAGCCCTGCGGCGCCGCGTAGTCCCATGAGCCCGCCGCGGTGGTCGCCGACGCCACCGCCGCCTGTTTCGACCCGTCGCACGGGAGGAACGATGACTGGTTGCAGCTTTCGAACAGAGGCTGAGTTCCATAGCAGTTCGATGGATCTTTGAAGCCGTTGAACATGGCTCTGAGTTACCAGTGAAGTGACATTTGTGATGAGATGGTCCCCATGCGTGCACGTGGCGCACCGAGAGCCTCGGCTCCCTTGACCTGAAACGAAAGGCGAGCATCAATAAAACTGTCTTGATGAGCCCATGACGTTTGAGACTTCTCTTCAAGACAAACTCTTCACACCGAAGACACCAATCTCCATTTCATATAATGAACTGGTTCAATACAAATTGCATAACTAAATACGTGACAATTTCAAAATGGGCCTCGAAGTCCTAGGTAACATTTTATTTCCGTAAATTCAGAAAAAAAATCAAATATGCAGTTTGTTTACCGATGCAAATAAGTTTTCTATAACTCAGGATTCAAAATGCATAGTTTTTTAATGTTTCTAATCTCGGGCTTCTTTACATTTTACTATTATTTTCTTTTTTAAACTTTTATTCATCTTTCAGCTATTTATAGATAAAATGATAAGGGATTCCGGAGTTCAAGAAAGCATGCAGATCTTCTCCCCCATAAGTCCATACAGTTTTTACTGCTTTTTAATTAATTAAATCAAAATCTAAATGGTGATCAATTCATGATGGTCCCTTTTTTAAGCTGACAATTTGGAGAATTAATACACTGCATTCGGGGACCAAACTATCTGGCCCTGTAATGGATGGACATTAAACCGATTACACGGTCATTAAATAAATGTTCTTCTCAATTTATTAAGTTTTATTTATTTACTACTAAAATGAGTTATTTCTAAATACAAAAGTTTGGTTGAAAATGGTCCAAAAATGTCCCCCCTTTCTAGTTTTATGCTGCGCACGTCTGTGAAGGTCCCTGATGTAACCCTTTACCAAATCGCTCATTTGTAACACTTCCCTACGTAGCTCAAAATTTGACAGTATTGAATTACTAGAGAAGAAATTGAATTTTTGAGCTTTTTCGAACTTGTTATAATCACATACCAATGCTATATGAAATTGCAGAGAGCTCTTGTATTGGCGTTGCACCACAGAACTTCATAAACGAAGTTCAATTTTCAAACGCTTTTCCTAAATATACGATTATACGTCGCAAAAAATTAACTCTCAATCTTTCACATAACCTACAATACCTCCTAATTTCAAACATTAAACTTCTCATATACGATGTATTATTAATATTAAAGCGTACTTGATAAAATCGCTATTTAGTATATATAGTATTACGTATTTTCCCATATTATTTTGGTAGAAATACGATGTTACGATGATGCAATGACGCAAAGAGTAAATCGAACATGCATAATCTACTGTATACGTATCATGAACAACAATTGCAAAATGACAACTGTCATTCTCAAAAGAATACAGATTGCAAAATTACAATTTCATGTGTATTACGATAAAATAAAATAAACTTGATCTCATTTATTATTCATCACTGCACTTAGGTACTGAACATGATGTCGATATGATTACTCGCAGTTTACTTACCTGCTACAATGTAAGCAGTCATGTGACGCTTACTACTAAACATTTATTATTCTACTTTTAGCAACATACTATAATTATCTAATACTGTAAGCACAAAGTTAATCACAATACGATGTCACCGATAAAAAATAATTCTCCTTGGAATGAGCTGGATAAGTCATGCTGAGTTAAGAAAATCGCAAAATCGCCATTCTTCACATAGTGTTTCAAAAATTATATTCAACTAAATTGAGAATTGATTCTAGAATACAGAGCGCACACTCTCCATTATAGTATGTTCATAGTTCTCACAAATATTGCAACTCACCGTTAAGAATTCAGGAAAACACATCCGACCACCGCCATTTTGAAACCTGCTGTGAAATACGTAAACAAAAGGGTGTGTTCCAGACGCTAGTAGAGAGTCAAAATGCTCAAACTTATTTCTCGAAAAATTTTGGGAAACGAAAGTACACAAAATATGTGAGATAATGATTTTGCTATTTTTAATTATGAAAGTCTCTTAAGCTTTCAATATTTCAATTTTGGGCATGATTTTTGTCACAGGAATATCGACCTCGTTTTCCAGCGCACTCGCTCTTCATTTGTTTTCACGAATCGTTATTCCGTGGAATATAAATTTGTACATGTATTTCTAATTCCGTGCCGTGAGGTTAGAAAATACCAATTATTGATGTGAATGTTACATTTAACACGTTCGTTGCCGTTACCGCATACGTTATCTTACTATTAACCGTAGTAATTTTTCAAGGTATTAATTGTAGCAAATTTAAATCTCATTTTTCTTGAACCTTTGTGACCTTATTCATCTTTTCGGTTTCTTGATATTTTCTAACCTGACTTTCTGCAGTACACTAGTTTTTATTAAACAGTATTAGGCGTTACATCTGTGTCGGTCGCCATTTCTTAAAGTCCTGAATTAAATGTATGCCAGAAAACTGATTTAAATGTCTTATGTTCAACAACTTGGTATTAAACTATTTTTAAATAACGAGTACAAAAAATATTGTACTAAATTTTTTTTCCAAACTTTTCTAGTTTATTCTTAATGACCACTTCAGGGTCTAAAGGAACTTAATTAATTAATGTGACTAGTGTTATGAAATATCGGGACACAAGTTAAGTGACATTTTCATAGACTTTCATATTATATCTCAACAAGGGATTTTATTTACAGCAATATTTAAACAATTTATATATACAAATTCATTATGACTACACGTGCAAATATCATGGCACAAGAAGTGAAATAATGGAAGGAAATCCTTTTAATGATACATATAATATTTGCCTTACTAGTAGTAACACACTGATAAAAAACAAAAACAGTTCCAACATTAAAGGGATGTCTTTACATAGAACCTTACACCTTCTTTTAGAAATTTCTTTCTTAAGTACAATTAAAATTCAGAAAATTGCAAGAACTAGCTGCATAAACAAAATATAGTGTAAACTTACTTCCTTCATTCATTCATTATATTCTACATCAACTGCCTTTGAACTGTCACTAACATCAATTATTTCATTAAACGCTGATGTAAAAAATGTATTTATGTACAAAATTCATGAGAGAAGATGCCTCTCACATTCTAAGAATACATATTTTATATCACAAAAAACCTACTATTTCATTTAATATGTAATTATATTACCAAAGAATGAAATTGCTAAGCAATATAATTTTTAAGGGTACGTTTTGTGCCCAAAACTGTAACCTGCAGCTTCAGAATGGGACACTGGGCTGTCTATATTACTAATCACTGTCCTCTGAACATTTCCCAAGTCAGTTTGTGGCACACTAGGCTTGGAGCCTGATCTTAAGAGATTGGTAACTTCAGTCAAAACTAAATTAGTGAGTTTAATAACTGCAAAATGAGCAGCAAATTGCAACAGTAATGAACCAAAGCCTTTATACAATCCACAAACGCCTTCTTGTTGAAGAGTTGTATCATAACAATCTCTTGCACCTTCATAACTTGTCAGAATTGGTATAACTTCATATCCTGAATCAAGATTGTCTATAATAGTACGTGTTCCTTGCAGATGTAACCTATAAAAAGTAGCAGTTTATTTTCAAACAGTCAGAGAAGTGAAAAAGACATATGTTGAGAAAAAATTATATTTATTAGTAACCAGAGATATTATTTCATAAAATTCTCATAACAAAATTAACACCAAAAATATCACAGTCATATAATATTTTTCATAATTTGTGTAGGTACCCTCATTTTTCACTCACCTATGAAGAATAGTTTCTAGTGGATAAAAAGCCACTTCTGCAGTAAAGAAAGCAATCAGAGAAGAATTTAATTCTATATCTTGAACAGGTTGAGAAATATCACGAGATAGGGCACCCTAGTCAGTACAAAAGAGAATTTTAACAAGTTATATCATTGAGAGAACATTACATTTACTGAAAGTAATTACATTTACCTGTTTTTGTTGTCCGTCTTTGTGATTTTTAATCATTACGCGGCGAGCTAATCCTCGAACAGTGATGGTCAAAAAATATTTAATAAGACCATATGTTACAGTAGGTATCACCAAGCTCCATATCGGCAACATCCGTCCTTCATATGTAAGATCAAAAGATGACAAAAATTACACATATGTAATGAAATGAATAATAGTTATCAATGAAACATTTAATATTACATCATGATCCATCATTCAAACTTTTATCTACGATGATTACTTTCTCTTCAATTGTATAACAATTCTTATATTAGGAATCATCATTTATTTCACTATTCTTCATGATTCCATCAAAAAATCTTCATGAATGACTGAAGATGATAGAGACAGCAGCGTAAACAGGCAGTAAGGATGAGCACCAAGGACAGACAGTGAGGTCATGCAATTGCTCGTATGTTGTGACATTACTACCTTTCTTTTGCCTTTGAAAGAGTGTTATTATGAAGTCATTATGCAACCAGTACTATAATAAATTCATTACAGCACTAGTACTACAATGAAGCTTACAGAACCTGTATGAGTGCACTAATCGCTGGTACATCACTTTGTCATAGATAAATGTAAACTATCTGCCAGCATAACAAAAAAGAATTGTAATACTTGGACTTCAATTTTATTAAATGCAATAAGTGCATAGCAAAATATACAAAATGTTCGCAGACTCTAAAAGTGAAGTATTTTTAAACAAATGCTGAATAATTATTACTCCAATATATTAATTCTTTGCAGCACAATTCATTTAAAGCCTCCTACTCTTTTGATCATGCTCACAAGGTTTGCAGTTATGTCTGCAAACCATGCTGTAGGAAACCTTTCATACACTTTCTAAGCACCTGGTATCATAAACTTCATTTGTCTGGAGACATACTGTGATATATAACACACAATTTGGGCTGTTCAGGTGATAGCACCTGAGCTTTCGATACGGCAACGTTTCAACCGAGATATTGCAGTCTTCTTCAGGGCTGTAGTGCAGAAGAAGACCGATGTCGGCACCTTGGTCATCGATGCAACATCACCCAGACAGCCCAAATCATGACTGGCCATGGAAGCCAAAGACATCATATATCGAACATGGTTGGCAAGGTGCCTGCCATTCCTGTTGTAGTCAAAGTGCTCCTTCATGTGCCAATAGGTGGTTTGCAGTTCTATTCCAGTATACTTGTGTATACTTCGAGAATTACATTAAATTTTATAAGTCACCTCCCTGTCACCTTTTTTGATGCATCATGCCTGAGAACCTGTTCAAAGAATTGGTGGTCTCAATAGCTTAGTGGTTAGAGCAACCAGTCGTAAACCAGGGGACCCAGGTTCAAATCCCAGACAGGGTAACAATTCTTTGAACAAATCTAATTATTAAATTTTACTAATTACAGGAGTGCTATCATCTATTCTCACCTTTCTGAGGAGCACCCCAGCTCAAAAGTCGACACAGTCCTTCCTTGAATACATCAAATATTCCTGGTTTCTCACTTGCAATATCACTCTGCACAGTTTCCACAAGACTAGCAGAATAGAAAGGAGTAACAATTGCCAAAGAACAACTATAACATAAGAAAAAAACAAGATCAATAGATTTTGATGAATAAATTAAAATGAATAATGTTGCAATGACCTTCAGGAAAGTGAAAATGATAAATTCACATATTAACTCTCCTTTTTCATTCTACAATGGACTCTCCAATAAAACATTCATCCAGTTCTTCATTCTGGTAGAACAAGTACTGAAATTAATGACATAATTATTTATAATTAGTGGTAACCCATCAAAAATGACCAATTGAAATCAAACTCATATTAATAATTCATTACAATTTAATTAAACATGCCAATTAATTTCTTTAACATTAAATTTAAGTTTTTCTCATTTCAAAAATTCCTTTATTATCAGTAAAAGGTTCACCAGTTGGTGTCCAGAGTCCCCTAAAGGGACCACAAAGCAATTTTAAGGAGAGAGTGAAAGAGCCAAACCAGATTAAAGTTTGAGGTTTCTGCAATTGTTGCAGCTGGTTGCCATGTTCCATAGCAGAATTATTTAGTTCTTGGGATATTTGTTACAGTCATTAAGACACTGTATTTTCAGGATCCAACAGCATGTGTATTCAAGATTAAGTCGCCTGGGTTCCCAGCACTCCCTCAAATTTTGTGAAGAATCAACAAAATACAGCATTTCAGTTATGTAGTTCCATATCACTCTTTATGTACATTCATTGTATCTCAGATCTCGTAATAGATTAGTTGTCAAAACTGTTTTCAAGCTCAAAAGTGGCCTGGAAGATATTTGTAGTGTATATAAAAGGGTTACAAGACAATCTAAAAAACTTAAGAGGTTGCTGGGGAAGATTTATTGTTGACACATAAAACCGAGACACAACAAATGATCAAAATCAATTTATGCAAGAGTGTAGGTGTTGCTGTACTTAGCAAATTCTATGTTCATAACTTTTATTACCACAAACTCATTCAAATTGTGAAAGAAAATTGCATGCTACATAAAATTCCAAATTGTACCACCAGGTGTAATTCCATTGATACTATTTCTCATAGAGACTTGACTAATTTGATTGGTTCATATTCAACCTATGTTATACACATCTGAAGATACTAGAACATGCTAATAGCTTCAAATAAAGCATTCCTGGTTATATTTGAATGTACATAATAACGAATGCCTAAATATTTTCATTCTTTACAAACTCTTCACACCTTTTAACACTGGTATATGAATATTAAGTTGCAAAACACTCATCTTGATGGTAGCTGAATGTTGGCAACACTTGAGACTTGGATCTCCCTTGCATTACATTAAATAGAACATTGTTTTTGTTGACATGAGGAATTACAGAAAAACCTTGACAAAATCAACAATAAGGAGAAAATAAATCATGGGAGACCTAAATACAAGAATTGGAAAGGCAAACAGACTCAAGGGATGTAGAGGAAGTGAATGAGCGGAAATCATAAATAATAATGACAAGGAATGAAAACACATTTACATCTTCAACAATCTTAAAATTACTAACTTACTTTTCAAACACAAACCTACTTGTCAGTACCAACGAGAGAAGAGAGGTAAAAGGTCAATTATTGATTATACAATTACAGAAGAGAAAATAATGCACAAGTTAGTTTATGTGTAATGCACAGTTTTGATATTATCATTTTTCTTTTAACTTAGTAGAAACTATAAAAATAGGATATAAAAAACCTATAAGCAAAACTAATAATGCTTCAATATCACATACTTTCTTGCATTATTTCTAAATTTACAAGTTTTGAAAATTTAGAATGTTTAACGAAAATGAGACCCATGACAATCTTTTTTGTTTTCCTTGTTCTATTCATAGGAAAATATTCAAAGCAGTTTTTGAAGATTTTTTTTTTAATTTGCATTTACTTCAAGCAGTAATTGTGAAAGTTTTTTTAAAAACTTGTAAATTACTATTCCAAGAACTAAGATTTTAGAACATATTTTAAGCCAAAAATCTCTATTTTCAAATTTTTATTTATTTAGTGTCTTTTTACACTATCCAAGGACAAAAGATTTTAGGCATTTTTTTTTTTTTTAAAGATTTGAAAATTGCTATTGAGGCTTCAAGTAAAGTACCTCCAAAAAATTAAAATATCCATTTCAAACTTTCAGGGCCCTGAGTTCCTAGCAGGGCCTGAGGTCCTAGCATAGAAGCCAGCTGAAACCTGGAACCAAAGGCTCATAAAATAGCAATTGACAAGGGAATATCAATTTTCAAGGTAATCAGCTGAGTGGCTTAGGTACTAGCACTGACCACAATCACACATTTTGTCGTCAATTGATTTTTTGTTTCAAGGACTAACGAATTATAATTCAGACTATGTTAATTAGATCGCTGGTGCGGTAGATACCTTTTTATTATGATATTAAGTACATTAATTAGTAAGATAATAATTAATTATATTATTATGATATTATTTTTATTATGATTATTAGCTGAATAAAAAGTAATGATACCAGACAATATATTTATTTATTTATTTATCAGACTATGTGTTAGTGAAAGTAATTTACTTTATATTGGAACAAGATTTATTCAATTTTTTTGTTATCAGGACCAGTAAATAAGAGTTTGTATCTACAAAACTTGCTGTTTTTGAGCAAACAATAACAATACTTTCTTGTTCTTATGAAGTAAAGATGAGAAAGTAACATCAGAAAAGAAAAAGAACTTCAAAAGTCATTTTGTGGACGAGGAAATCAAAATAAGGACATAATGAAAAATAATAGGATACAGAAGTAAAATTAAAGGTGAATTGGAGAAACCGAAATCCTTGATACATGAAAGAGAGCATAGAAGCCATCTGAAATCGAACCAAAGGCTCATAAAATAAAAGAAATCTTCCCAAAAATACTTGCAAACAAGAACTGTAGAGGTTACTCGTTTATTTTAACGAAACAGCAAATGCAAGGAAGATAACCAATAAAATAAGGAACTAGAGGTACAACAGAATGGCATCAACTTTCTAGTACTAGTTAGTTTTCTAATTTCTTTAGTCTGGGCTACTTTAGCCAGCTGCCATCTATTGCTGCCCAAAGTACATTTATAAGAACAAGGCAGAACCGAAATATTCTTTTAAGAATATTATAGGCATTTAAGCATTACTGTAAATGTGATATTCAAGGTCCATTTTCAAAGAAAATTATTCAATTTTTCGAAAAACTTCATTGGAAGTCATTTAAAGCACTTCCCCTCACAAATGTAATAATGTTTACAAATCTCTAGAAATTTGTGTATTAAATACACAAGAGATATATAAAAGAATTACATTTATGTAATTTTTCAAAAACAGAATACAGCAAAAAGAATTATGTCATATTAAATAATGAATTTAGCACTATCCATTTGACCAGTTTGGAGAAATAATTTGGTGCCATTTTTGAGAAAATGGCATTTAAACGTTTTTAGAAACACTGAATTTTCAGCTCATTTTCACACAAATTTTAGAATTTTTCAGAAACTTTATAAGCCACCCTTTGAAGCAAATGAACTCAAATACAATAGTGTGAACAAATCATCGCTAATGTAAATATTACCAATGTGAGAGACAAATCAAAAAAATTACATTTATGTAATTTTTGAAAAAACAAAAGAAGAGCAATATGATATTCATGTCATCTTACAGAGTACATTTAGCACTATCCCTACCAAACTTTTAAAGCTAAAATTTGAAGCAGTTTTGGGAAAATCTGGTTTTTGTTCTTTTTTACTATTGTACATATTGCATGCAAGCGCGCAAAAACTATTTTCAACAAAGAAAATGTACATGACCTTAATGAAAGAACTATGGAGATAACATTTTACTGGAAGGAATTCTCTCTATCTTCAATTTTGTAATAGGAATAAGCTGAAAAAATTGCTTAAGAAATTTTCAAAAATTCAGAGTTAACAGTGGAAAAATGGACCAATGCCAACTTAGTAAGTGTATTTCACTCTATTCTTTGTTATTTTGCGCAAATGACTCTGTGAGTTGTCTCAAATTCAAAGTTTTCATTACCATCAGAATGGCATGAAATTGATCAACATCTGAATTACCAGTTATTAGAAAACCAAAGAAATAAAATTTCCAGTAAATAAAAATTTAACTGATCTAGACTACTTTTCATTATTTTTTTACTGTATTGTATTTATAAAACTCAAGCCAGAAATTAATAGATATGCAAATGAAACTATTCCTGAATTTCAACAAAATATAATAATAGTGCACCAATATTGTTGTTTGATGAGGTACACTGTGTTCTTCCACATATTTTGTGACGTTTTGTTTCTATCGGCAAAAATAAAAAATTGAAAATAAGTTCTTTAAATTCCATTTCCACCCTTATTTTATAACCAAATAGCAATAAAATACATATAAAGTTAAAGAGGAAAGATAATACTACAAGATGTTATAAACTACAAAATATATCTCAATTTATTTACAGTAGTTAAAAACAATGACGGTCTAGACCAGGGTTGCCCAAAGATGCCATTTATTGTGGACCTTGAAAGGTTTTTTTTTCAGTAATTCAACATCAACCCCATGTGTTTAACTGTGTTATGCATTGCAAACCTAATATCACGCAAAGTTCCAATCGCCCCACCCCCACCCTCGTTTCAGAGCTGCTGGGCAAACTGCTGATATCAACAATGTCACGTGTGCATCCCAGAGTAATGAAAATATGGCCTGCAACCATATTAAAGGTTGACCTTTCAGACCTTGGAAGTTGAACACCCCTGGTCTAAGCTAGAGCCATATCACCTCTTTTCAACATCTATTTGAATTGTGATTAGAAAATGCAAACACAAAACTCAAGCAGGAATAAAGATAACAAGAAACACGTAATTATTGACAATATAATTTGCAATTGTCCAAGCCACAATAACAAAACTCTGAGAAACACTACAAAACAAGCTTTTGAATTAATCAAAATATATGAAGAATATCATTCAAAAATAAGTCAGAAAACAAAAACATTAGCCTTTTGCAGCAAATAATACCTTTAAGCCAAAATAGTTATAGAAAATTCAAGAATTGAACAAGTTACCTCTTTCAAATATCTGGAATACTCAATTGGATTAGATTAGAAGAAAAAATAGAAAATATAATAGAAGGAATGAAATAAGAGAGATTTTTAACATAAGAGAAAATAGATTATAATTCATAATATTACAACAAAATCAATGTATGGTGGAGAAATGTGGATAATGGGTGCAAAGAAAACTAGGAGCATGGAAGTAGGTCAGATGTGGTTTAGAATGGCAGTTTAAGGAGTAACCAGAAGAGAAAAAATTCAAAATGAACTAAAAACAGAAAACTTAGAAAAAGAAAAGAATGGCAGATGAAGTGGAGAAAACATGAGATAAGAGTGGACACACAACTACAACAGATTGCATTAAATTACAGACAAGAAGGCAAGAGGGACACAGGAAGACCTACAAGAAGGTACCAGTAGGAACAGTTTCATTTCAAACTAGGACAACAGGAAAATAATTCCGAATCACAGGCTGTTGTTGATGTAGATTATGATGATGATGATGATGATGATGATGATGATGATTAAGACGGTTGAATGATTCAAGAAAACTTTCTTTACTTTCTTTCTAGAATCTTTAGGAAAGTACAGAACAATACAGACAATACAAACTCTGGTCACGGAAACCTATGCAATCATTATAGTAGTGTTCTTGCCCGTAACAGATGCAAGGAGAGAGGGGCTTATCGAAAGATGTACTCCTATTACGAAATTACATTAGCTAATTAAAAAATATTTATGGGCGGATTTGAACAGAAATTGCCTCCCTGCCCTCCTCCAAAAATACCTTCTCTGAATTGGCCTCTGGTGTTTGTAATTGATTACGTTTCCTTTAATTAAGGTTCTACACAATATTTCTTATTTATCTACGATGTAAGGGGATAGTAAGTCAAAGAAATATTTAAAATTTAAAAATGAAAGAATGAATTGCTAATTTAATGCAAATTAGAGTTTTGTAGTATTTAAGCAAAAGTACAAAATCAAAATCACAATCAAAACTTCATATAAACACTCATTTCGTAACAAGACAACAATATTAATTTCCAAGTTCAAGAGGGCATCTATGTTTTACCTCTATAAATATCATTTTATCCGCTGCATTCCCAAGCAATGTATTAATACATTAATTATTGTTTTTAGACCTTTAAAGATAAAAATTCACTAATTTAATCAGAATTTGTGTAAATTCCATAACAAAATCTTACCATTTAAGCAAAACATGTTGCCCAAAAGCTTTAAAGGAGCTGTGCCATGAAACATCCCTGAAATCAAACAGAAGGTCACATTAATTATTATTCAAAGAAAAAATGCTACTACACAAATTGAAAAATGAACTTCACTCAAGAGTTTTTCTAAAATATGTAGATACTATACGTTACCTTCACCAGAAATAGGTTTCATTACATAATTTGGGGCCAGTTGAATAATTATTATTAATGTATCAGATCACACTACAGAACCTCTTCAGAACATCACATTTCGAAAATTTACATTTACTGACACTAGAAAATACAGGGTTGTTATTTTACAACCCATATCTGAGAGCACCTGCTCTTGAGGTAATTTGGTAACGGCCTATCTTTGCCACCAGTCAAGTCACAGTCATGGCTGTGGCTGGCAAGCCATGGCTGCCAAATCAGGTTGGCAGAGGAGAGGAGTGCCACGTCATAAGCTGCAGTGACTTTTTCTGCATTTTCCCCATTCAAGACTCAAGATATACGGCTCACATGCTGGAATCCTTTCAGGCTGAGCAAAGCAGGCAGGAAAGAATGGTTGCAGACTCAGATATAAACGGGGAAACAAAACAACTGTTTCTGAGATTTGACCAGTATGCTCTTGAAACAAAATTGTGATATTGAAGAGGTGGAGGAAAATTTTGTTTTAATTTGATTTATTTGGTCAAAAAACAGTAAAAACCGTATGTGATGTATGGGGGAGATGTACAATCTGCACATGTTTTCTTGAGCTCCAGGATCTCTTCTAAACATTTTAACTACAAATAGTCAAAAGAAGAATAAAAGTTTAAAAAAATGAAAAAAGGAAACTTTTGAAACGTAGAAACTGTTGCTCGTGTGTTAGAGAAAAGTTATTTGCATCAGTATATGAACTGCAGACTTTTTTTGTATTGCTAACAAAAAATTAACATACCCCTGGCTCTACTACCACCACTAGCAAAAGATGAGCTCAACAAAACATGTGCATAGTGATGGCTGATTTATCAATTTAGTAACCTGTTACATAATTTTTTTTAATGAAAGCCAGCTCAGAGAGAAATTGGAAAGAGATCTCATGCAACATCACCAAGGTCTTCATTATTTATAATAATAATAATAATAATAATAATAATAATAATAATAATAATAATAATAAATTAATAACTATTGAAAATAATTAAAAATTAATGCAACCATTATTGTTATTCAATATGATAATTCAGCAATTCTTCCTTGCCAAACGTTTTACATAGAGGAAAAGTATTCAGTCTTTCCTCAATGGTTCTTACAAGGATGAATGAAACAAGCAAGAATGACTGACCAAGGGCACAATAATTGTTTTCTCCGTCTTCCAAGTAAAACAACCACATCAATTCGCCCTGACAACTAAGAGCACACATCTGCCAGGTCAGTGAGAGTAAAAGGAATGCCAAAGGTATTTCACATGGTTACCAAATGGCCACAAGAGCAAGAACTTCTAGACTTGGGCTGCAAGATGAAATAAAGATCCTGAAAAATACCATGAGGTACGATATTTCTTCAGGTATAGGGGTGGGGGTGGAAGTGGGGTTGGAAGTGTCCCTAGGGGGTAGGGTTGGACGAGTCAAAGCAAAACTTACAAATTAAGAAAGACCCCATTAGCTTTTTTCTTTTCCACATTATAACAATTTTAATTCCTAGCACATGTTCTTTCTGGTCTTCCCATCATTTTGAAAACTATACATAGGATAATGAAGAAATAAACACAAATACTAAGTTTTAATTTCCATAAGTGATTCAACCAATTATAAGGTTATTCTCATGCAAGGCAGCACTTCCATTCAATATTGTCTCTTCATTCATAAAAAAATTGCCCACTGTTCCTTCTCATAATTTACTATGCTTTAACAGCGTAGATGTTGCATGAGCCATGAATAATCAATACTTACCATTAACACACACTCAAAATACTTCAGTGAACCCTGACATAATAAAATTTCCAGTAACTGTCACATACATATATATTAATTAATAAACTTTTTAAAATAAAAAAAAATCTATGTAAAAACTAATTTTTTTTCCATCTTGTTGTCATGAACCTTAAAAGACATCTGAAGGAGCTTTTGAGTAACATTTCAAGTAAAAACCTCTTAAAATAAATATACATATAATAATATAAGAAGTACCAGGTAAATTACATCCTTTACATACTTGGGCCATGGTGTGACTTTGCTGATTAAATCTTCTACAGCAAGTGACATCCCGCGTACCATTAACACACTTCCCAATCCTTTCCACAAAGTTGTTATACCCTGGCGTCTATGAAGATGGATAATAACTGGTAACAGTGTCACGGGAATGAGATGATACCGGCGAGAATTATTATGAACCTGTCAAAAATTTCCTTGCAATGTATTGAAGCGTGATAATGTCGATTTAATATAAGTTATTATGAACTTCACACGGTACTAACCTGACACTGACGTCGCAAGACAACAAAGGGGTGGCTTAATAAATTTTCAGTAATTAAACTCGCCAGGCTGACTCCCATTCCCACATACCTCTTGACCATACCATCTAAAACGTTAAAAAGTATTTATCAACGAAGGCATTTCCAAGCAAGAACAAACGTTAGCACCGTAACATCATTACCTACCTTCATCTTGATCAGATTCATCTTGTACTCGGGCCGGCAACCGAGAGTTCAGTTCCAGGCTTGGACGGGGTACATCTCCCCCAGCTAAGTTGTCAAATCTTCTATTCCATAAGTCTTTATCGCCGACATATGATGGATACCTTTCCATCCCCGCCATGCTATGTCTGTGTGCCAGGTTCACGTAACAAGAGATAATCACAGTACATACAGCAAAACTATTTTAATCAAGTTTCGACACCACAGCTCTCAACTCATTTATATCACCAGCAACTCTATTGGCATAGAAGGGGCTGAAGCAAAACCAGTAAATCTCATTCACAACTGCGGCAATCGCCCTCATCTGTCTTTCATCTGTCTTTGGTCTTCAACGATTTTGACGTGAAAAGTCATGACCGAATGTTCAAGATTCATGATTTGTGAATAGTTTGATCACGTAGAATACATTTTACGAAAAAAACAGTTACGCCTATTTGATTATAGCTGCCCGATCGGACACGGATGATGCAAAAAGCCACAAGAAGCAGTTATTTGATGATGTAGGGCGGGCCCTTTTTCGTACCCAACGTGATTGAATCGACTCAAGTCTACGAGAACATAACGAACGACAATACGTATGAAATGGCGTTCGTATTTATAACCTCAAACTTTAAGGCTAGTTAACACTTTTTTCAACTTTCCCCCCGCCAGTAACCCTGGCGAGGCGGGAGTTTATTTCCTTCTTGGGCTACAACATATGCCGCAAGCTTCAATGGGCTTATGCGGCAAAAAGGGGGCAGAACTTACTTACTAACTTATTTCTAACTTAACCTATGATCAGGGCCTTATAACTCCCATATAACGTGGTGGAGACCATTATGGTGGCGCGCTCTGCTGCATCGCCTTCTTTACACGAACTAAAACACGAACTGCTACCAACGATACTTTAAACGTACGCGGCTACTGTGCGAGTTCGCGGTCGCAAGCAGGCCATAATGTTACAAAACATAACGTTTATATTCGCGGCATTATTCAGAGGTTTCTTATAAGTATAGATTATGAATAATAGTACATTTATAAGACACTTTTCGTATTTCTCAAAAATTAGCCAATTTGTAAGTGGGAAAGTTGGCGAAGCCTTAACCGCAGGCTGCACCTGGCGACACTAGGCTTCCCTATAGTAGCAACCTCGAGCTTTGTCCCAGTTTTGCATGAGAGGAGTTGCCGGGCCCTGCTATGCGATGAAGCCGGCACTTTTGGCCGTCAACCTAAGATTAACACAATACTATATTCTTCTCCACGGCTTAATAGTTTTAATTTTCCTTTTTTTTTTTTTTTTTTTTTTCATTCACACGCACATTCACACTAGATTACATGTTTACTTGACACACTCACTTTCACACGACACTATATACATCCTAAACACTATTTACACTATGTGCGCCACGGCGCCGACTTTGCTCCAAGCGTCCGTGGCGGCTAGGCACAATGTGCCTGGCAATGGGCGGAGCCTCACTCGTCCCGCTGGGAGCCTCACGCCGCTGCTCGGAGAGTTCTGCGAGAAGCTGCGGCGGTACACCGGAACGTGAAGGCCACTTGCTTGGGCCCTCTCTGGCGCAAAATACGTCCGGTGGACCTCACAGTTTCGCTGCCCGGCCGGTTTCGCGCTAGAGCAGCGGAGCTTCGCCCAGCGCCCGCTGAAGCGCCGGGTGTGTGCCCTCCGGCGGATCTCCTCGGCAGCTGACGACTCAAGCCCAAGGCCCGTAGGTTACACTGTTCCTATGGTGGGGTTAGGAGGAGGAGGAGGGAGATGCGGCGCGTGGGCGTCCTCACCGCTCGGTTCTCGGCCGCCAAATCGGGCGTAGGTCGAGACCGGCGCTTCCGCAAAGGTTTCGCACGCATAGGTCATAAACTTCGTATGCAGGCGGTGAAAAGGAGACGCTTCTGCGAGAGAGATAGGTTCGGGGAGCTAAGGAGGGGACGTAGGAGGGAGGTCCTCGCAAGATTTGCGTGGCGAAGGTCCTTGGCGTGCTCGTGCCAATAGAGGCCACGATCTAGAGTCATGCCAAGGTACCTCGCGCATGGGGACCAAGGAAGATGCGCGCCCGCAAGCAACACCGTTTCCTCGGCGTCTGCGCCCTCTGACGGGTGAAGTTAACGGCCACGCATTTTTCAAGGTTTTAGTTCAGTCGTTTCTGGCGTAGCCAGGTGGGAAAGGTGGCGAGGCATTCATTCAGGTATCTCACTGCTTGCCTGCTGTTGCGCGATTTCGCGGTTATACGCAAAGCCGTCCGCGAACATCAGGAGCCCGCAACGCTGTATTCTCGTTCTCCTTTCTACTAGCAGAGGCGCATCATTGACGTGACAAGCCGAAGAGGGTGGGGGAGAGCACGCTCCTCCTGGGGAACTCCCGCTTCGGCGCGTCTTAGGGACGAAATTGTACGCCGTTAACCTCGCACTCTGAAACGTTCTCTCTGTGAGAAAACTACCGATCAGCCTGGTGTAGCAGTCGCTATCCCTGACTCAATGAGACATAAGAGTGCCCCCTCATGCCACAACCGTGTCGGAAGGCCGACCGCATGTCCAGGAAGACGGTAGGCAGATTCTGCCGCCTCTCGAGAGAGAGGCCGATCTCGGAGCAGAGGCGCGTCAAGTAGTTATCACTTAGTCAAGTAGTTAACACTTGGAAACGCGTATCCAATTTAATCTTGACGCTCCAGCCTTCCGCACACGCCATTAATAAAACATCCTTGAGTCTGTTCAAGTCTAATTTGTAACGTAAGTAATTTGATTCCAAAATACTTTGTTGACAAACACTTTCCTCACACTAGACGCTTCGCAATGCCTGTCGAAGTATGTGACGATGCTCAATGTCTGCTGGGTATGCAAATGACATTCTTGAACTTGATAATGCATTTTACTTCCTTTAATTGCCGTGGTGAGAGTGAGATAGGTGTTATGTTTAGCATGCCATTTTTATAGTATCAATCGAAAGGTGAGACGTTCTTCTACGTTCTGGTGGACATTGAATCGATTTCACCGTCTAGTTTTCGAGTAATAACACCATAGAGCTTGTCCTTTTAACATCCTTTTTTTCTGTGACTTTGCAGACCCGACTGGAAATTTTAAAATTGTGAGGAAACTAGATGTTGAAATTGTTTTTAAAAATTATTTCTTATGTAGCTAGCATCACTAAGAAGCAATGTGTGAAATTTAAAGAAGTCTACCATATCAAAGGCGAGAACAGAGAATTCTGGGCGAGAATTCTACAAACCAACAAGCTTAGTTAGCCCGAAAGCAGACTTAGCGCGCTTTCTACAGAATCGGAGTGGTAACACTCAACACTACGCGCGAGCGCGCTTCATTCGAATCGAGCGACGTCAATAGCCATGACCCTGGTTCGAGAGATGCATTGAGAGATTCAGTTATTCAGTTTGGCAAGACTACTAACTCAATTAAATCAACAATTTTTCAATTAGGTTCAATTTTAATTTGTTTGCTGGAATGTTATAAGAATACATGAATCCCTGAAAATAATAGATTAAAAATAATACAGGGAATAAGGACCCACGAAATATGGAATCTGACTACGCAACGTGTTAGAGCAAATAATTTACTACAGGAGTGCTTGCCAACTCAATGCTCTGTCACAATAACTCCTCTGCTCCTCTCTTGCTCCGACGGAGCGGCTGAGAAAAGGTAGTGCCCGACCCGGCGCACTGTGTACAATGTTCCAGTGATGGTATTGAAGTGGGGGGGGGGGGGATTCGCTCGAAAATTATTTTTTTAATAGGTATTTATTATATAAATGTTTATGATTCAATAAAAATATGAAACGTTTAAAACATAGAACGTAGATTATTTTATAACACAAAGCAATATCCGAACTTAAGTATCGACGCCAGTAATTCCCCTTCCATTCTTCTAACGCAAAACGTTACTGGAGAAGACTGTTTTAACATTCTAATACAATATTTTATACAATGTTATGTAACCTAACCATTTCAAATCGTTCTAAATCAATAAGATAGGCACACAAAAGAAAAAAAATAGTCAGACCCAAAGACTTGACACATGTTTTCTAAATATATCAATGCGCTAAATCCGAATCTTAACCCAAAATTGCGCCACCCCCTCCAGGTTTTTTTTTTCAAATCGTGAAAAACCACCGTGAAATTGTATTTTTGTTTTCGGGGATTGTTATCGGACCCAAAGACATGACACATATTTCTTTATGCATGTCGACGCGCTGTACAATGTATTCATGTATCTGAATCCGAAGACAGATTGCGTCACCCCTTCCAGATTTTTTAATTGCAAATAAACAGTGAAATATAAAATTTACAATTTCACAGTGGTTTTTCACGATAAAAAACAACTGGAGGGTAGAGGCCCAATTCAGGCTTCGGATTCAGCGCGCCGGCATACATAAAGAAACAAGTGTCAAGTCTTTGGGTTTGGCAAGTTTTTTAATTTTGTGTACCTGTGTAATTAATGCTAACACATAAGTAACCAGGAGGGGTCACGTAGGATAATTGTGACTCCAGGCTTGATTTTTTCATGTACAGTTTTGTTTAAGAATGTTGTAAATCCTCGTGATTTTCCGTACATTTTCCATAACCTTCTATCTGAAAAATCCTTTTCTCATCTCATGATTACAAGCTGTCTGCAAATTCTCGGAAATTATTTTCACCTCGCTGGTTTCTCTGGGCTGCAAATCTGCGTAATCATCTGTAGGTTGAACTTTTTAACATTCTTTCTGCAATTCTTACGAACACACTAAACATTTCACCGTTGTTACTGTAACTACAAAAATAAATATTTCTTCCCAAATCGTAAGAAAATAAACGGGCCTAGATGAGTTCGCATGTTGCCTAAAACACTGGTAAAGGCCCACCGGCACTAGCAAGGTTTTTGTCACCGGCGACAGCCTCTCCCTCTCCCCTTTGCTCGTGCTTCTTCTCTTATCACCTACGCGGAGGGGAAAGCAGCTCCAACGTCATTTTTCTGCCAGTTGACAAATGCTATATTGGAACAAGATTTATCAACTTTTTTGCTTCCAGGGCCCGACAATCAGAGTTTTTCTGTCAAAAAGTCGCTGTTACTCGGAGCACGATTACAATATTTTCTCTTCTTTCGCTCGTAAGGGCGAAAAAGAAAACTAGTAATGTTACAGAATGGCACAGACTTCTCCGTATTAGTTTTCTATTTCCTATGGCCTCGACTGTCTATTCGAACTTGCCACATAATCTTGCCTGTTGCCATGTATCGCCGCCAAAAGTATATTTCTTTGACATTTTCTTATTTTTTCTGTTTCCCAATACTAGTACGGAAATATTATTTTAAGAATATTAAAGACCTCGCAAGCAAAACCTTGCCCTATCAATAACCTTTGAAAAATGTGAAGCCGTTTTTAAGAAAATGGCGCTTAAGCTCTACTGTTAATTCGAAATTCGAAGAACTTTTTCACAGAACAAATTTGTTTTCGAAAAATGTCATTTGAAATCATTGGAAGAACTCTAACTCACAAATACGATAGTGTTTACAAATTTCTGGAAATGTGTATATTACTGGTGTGAGAGATCTTTCAAAAAATTTCATTTGTGTAATTTTTGAAAAAGGAAATGAACAGGGTTTTTTCAATCTGGGAAACTTCCTAAGCATGGTTTAGGTGCTATACTGCGGCTTTTAACTCTGTCCCTCAATGTCCTACTTCACGGTAGAAATGTGACTGTATTTCGCGTCTTTCTCAGTCGTACCGCTATTTGTCGCATGATCGCGACCGTATCCAGCACTGATATGTGGCCGCGATCATGCGACATCTAACGGCACTACCGAGAAAGACGAGAAAAACAGTGACATTTCACCGTGAAGTAGGGCCTTGAGGGGCAGGTAAAAAATGCAGTACAGTGTTGTTCACATTCCCCAGAAAGACGAACGGGCAGACGGAAGGACGGGACACTTTTTCGATATCAGGGGTCCTCAAAACGTGGATTTCCGTTGGAAACTTGAACTAGATTTTCCGCTGCATTACATAACTTTCCCTGTACTAAATATATTTATCCGTATATACGTATGTATTACGAGAAAGTAAAAGCAAGATATGCACATTATACTTGCTCCATGATGACAAACCGGTGCGCGACGGCCCTGATTCTTACATTTCTTTCTGTCTACTGGGCGCAATGGAAAGGTCCTCACGTTTACCAAACCTGATCTTTGATACTAACCAGATTTCCAGCAAAGCTGAGATTGATGAACGAGTCCCTAGAGGCGCGTCGCGATGCTCTGGCCGCCCTAGACGAGAGAGCCGTGGAGTATCATACATACTCCACGGGGGACGCGAAAGGTCTGATGTATTGTAGCGTCACGGCTTGGCAGCAGCCGAGTGCAAGGTAGAGGACTGGGGGATCTAAAGATAGAACAAAGAAGGGACCTTCCGACAGGAAATGGTCCGCGGGCCAGGCAGCGCCAGGGAAAGGCTTTCCACCGCGCGGGGGTGGGGAGTAGTGACGTAGGAGGTCAGGTGACCTGGACCTATAAAGACGCCGTGGCGAGACGGCGCGAGTGGGTAACGTTTCGGTTTCCTCGTGGCTAGACCACAAAAACTTTGTCCGCCCAGGCTGGTGCGGAGTGCCGAGGGCACGTGGTTGTTCGACGAGTTCGGACAGGGTGATGTGTCCTTCAAACACATTCGGGCAGATCCTCAATCTGCCGGGGCACACCAGGTGCCAATCTACGACGCGGCCTTGCAGGCTGGTCGTAGGAGTCGCCGCAAGGCGCATGTAGGGAGAGGAGGGCTGCAGTGGTAACTCTGGCAAACCGCCTTAGAGTGAGGGTTGTAAATATGTACAGTATGTAAATAAAACTTGTATATACTCACTCGTGTCTGTTTCCTTGTGGTGTAGATCCCTACACACGACGTTACAGTATGTCCTGAGAGGAAGAGTGCAAATGTGCTAATTGTAACGGCGAACGACACGGTGCTAAATACAAGGGTTGCCCCGAGTATAAGCGCCGTTGTTTCAGGGGAAACCTGGCGCAAAAACAACGGCAGGAGCGACTACAGCTTGCGACGCGCGCGCATCCAGGAGAGAAGAGCGGCCAACACGCAGTCTGAGGCGTCGCGATCTCCCTCGCGGGAGCGCGAACCTTCGCACCTCCGCACCTCCGCACCCCTACGCCGCCACGCGGCCTCAGCGTTCGTCCAGAGGCGAACGCCGACGCGCCCAGCAGAAGCAGCGACGCGAAGAGTGGACCTACTCAGACGCCCTGGTGCAACCCCCCCCCCCGCCCCACCCGGGAGCGCCAGCCGACGGCCGCCGACGCAGCTCGCGAGGAGCGCGATGCTCTCCTGGAGCGGCATAGGCGGACGGCGGAGAGCTTCCCAGCGCCCTCCTCACTGAACGAGCAGGAGCGCGTGCTGCACGCCGCCGTAGACGATCTCGCCCGAAACGGAATCGCCCCGGATCGCGTCATGCAGGCGGTCATGCGATCCGTCACCGGCTGCGATCCAGCCAAGTGGGTATCGGTCATGCTCAAGGTTGTTATTACACTACTCCTTGAGCATGTACACGAGACCGCTGCGGCGGAAGCGACGGAGGAGGCACACTCATCCTCACCCGCACAACGTCCTTCCCACCCCTAAATAATGGCTAGCTCTACTTTTTACAGGAACAGCGGCACCGTTGCATTTTGGGACTGCAACGGCATCTGCTCGCGAGCGAAGCAGTCAGAACTGCAAACACCGCACAGTTTTCTCGCTCGGCGCAATATTTCAATCATGATGTTGGAGGAGACATGGCTTAACCCGCATCTTTCTTTAAATATTCCAGGTTTCTACTGCTACAGAAACGACAGAGCAGCACAAGCAGCAACCGCGAGACATGCCCACAGAGGGGGCGGCACTGCAATACTAATAAGACGCACCATAAATAATTATGTTACAGCACTTCCGCAGCTGCAGCACGCGGAGGCCACTGCTGTTGTCGTTCAGACGGAGCGAGGGTCGCTGCGTCTCATCTCCATCTACGCACGCCGCGACCGCACCGCGGAAAAGTGCGCCCTACTAGCTGCAGATATTGCAAAACTAGTAGAGGCAAACACAACTCCAACACTTGTGGCTGGCGATTTTAATGCCAAACACTCGGCCTGGAGCTTCCGCATCACCTGCCCCCGCGACCGTAAGCTGAAAGCAACCGCTGATGCAAACGGCTGCGAGATATACGCTCCCAATACACCCACCTACTATCCCATTCGAATGAACTGCAATACTTTAGATTTTACGCTCTGCCGGAAACTCCATTACCCTCCCACACTAACAACTGAGCTTTCCTCTGACCACTTCCCAGTGATAGCGGATATGAGGCGCCGCGGCCTGACCCTGTCGATTGCACCCATGACGCAGAAGAGGCGCACGGACTGGAATAAATTCCAGACGGAGCTGCGGCAGCGCATACCAGATGCATCTGTTCTATCAGGACCGCCGCAGATAGAAGCTGGAGCACAAAAATTCGCCGAAGCTGTAACTGACAGCCTCAACGCAGCAGCTGAGAAGCAGCGTTCCTCTAAGAAGGAGCAGCCATTAACCCCGTTTCTAATCAACATAATTTCTAGGAAAAACAGGGCGTGCAGATTGTGGCAGAGCACGCGACACCCAGCTGATAAGCGGGAGCTAAACCGAATGAAACGTAAAGTTGAAATCGAACTAGCTGAATACCGCAATCAGAAATGGGCTAAATTGTTGGTCTCAAACCTGTAGATAATTCACTGTGGTGAGTCACTCGCATGCTTTCCAGGACACCAATAACAGTGCCGCCACTTCAGACCAGCACAGGAGAATTCGCAGAATCAAACGAGGCGAAAGCGGAACTTCTAGCTAATGTCTTAGAATCTCAGTTTCAGCCGGTCAAGGAGGCGCCGCCAATACAGCACGTTGTCGAAGTACAAGAAACGGTAATGGCGGCCTTGCACGCGCCAGCCGACGAGCCGAGTTTCGCTATAGAAACTGAAGTAAAAGCGGCCATCTCAGAGCTGAAAACTAGAAAAGCTCCTGGCCCCGGACGGCATCTCTAACGACGTCCTAAAGAAGCTGCCGCAGCAGGCCATAGTGTTCTTAGTCGCTCTGTTTAATGCTATATTTATGTTTCAGCATTTCCCGAGTGAATGGAAACATCTACATGTTCTAACTTTTCACAAGCAAGGAAAAAATCCGAAAAAACCCGAGTCGTACAGGCCCATAAATACGGTCTACTAAATACGGTCGGAAAGCTCTGTGAAAAACTAATCCAAAACAGAATTCTAAAATATGTTTCAGAAAATTCACTATTAAACAAGGAGCAGTTTAGCTTTCGCGCGGGACATAGCATAACGCATCAGCTTGTGCGAATCACGGACCGCATAAGAAGCAACGTCAATGAGAGCCGATTTCACAGGTGGAGTATTCCTCGACGTTCCCAGCGCCTTTGATAAGTCTGGCACGTCGGCCTCCTTTACAAACTTCACTCCATGAACCTTCCTTGTGCACCTTATCCACTCGTACCTAGCAGACATAACGTTCCAAGTGACGCTTCTGAATGCCAAATCTACCCGCCGCGCCATACGGGCCGGAGTGCCCCAAGGGAGCGTGATTGCTCCTACGCTCTTCAGCCTCTATGTGCGTGATATTTCCACCCACCCTCAAACGGAGCTCGCCTTATACAAAGACGAAACGACTGTAATAGCCACGTCGAAAAATATCGAGCTTCTCCAGAAGTACTTGGAACAACATTTGCTACTGATCCAGGAGTGGCTGAAACTGTGGCGGGTCAAAGTCAATGTGAGTAAGAGTGCAGCTGTACTCTTCACACGGAGATAGTGTAACGTATTAGCCAGCGTGCCTCATGGCAACTATTTGGGGACGCTTGGTAGAGGATTAGCCTCGCCACAGGAAGAAGGGTTTTTCCGTAAAGGGAAGAACGCGGAAACGGGAGACACAAGGCTTTGGGAGTATCCGGCCTATAGAAACTTTTCACTGTTATAACAAGCGAGGGGGTGGCGTGACGTATAGGTCACGTGGGCCTCGCCTATATAACAGAGTGTACAGAGCCAGTGGGTGGGTTCTGGAGACAGTGGGAGAACCTCGTGCGTGTGCACAAAACTTGGCGCCACGACGGTGCATATGCGAGCCAGGCTCGCGAGGCCTGAGTCACTAGTTGACGAAGCCTGCGGACTTTAGGTCCTTGGGTGACTGCGGTCACGGGGGTGCGATGCTGTGTGCGTGCTCCGAGGTGAAGTTGTGCCACGTTGAGTGCCACGATTCACGCCGATTCTCAACCGGATAAGATCGCTCCTGCGATCGAGGCAAACCAGCCGTTGGTGCGCCAGAACGGACTTTGTGTCCCAGAGTGACATCCGGTCACGGAAGCTAGGCTTTGTACGCGCTTCAAAAGTAGGAGTGGCGAATGCCACAATCAAAACCATCTTCAATCGGGTTAGGATCGCTCCCGCGATCAGGGGATAGTAGGTCTATCAGAGCTAGGGTGTAAATAGATTGTTAAGTGTATGTATTTGTTTTGTTTTCTTGTTAATAAATATATTTGTTATATGAAAGCTCTGTGTCTGTGGTCGCTGTGAGTATCCATGACGTCACAATAAAGATTCACGCGGCCAAGGCCGCTCGCGCTATGCTGAGACGCGGTTAATTGGGCAAAATATGTCAAATATTTAGGAGTCACATTAGACAGCCCACTTACATTTAATCACATCGAAAATGTGCGACAGAAAGCGCGGCAGACCCGAGGCAGATTCCGAATCTTGTTTCACAAGCACAGCAAACTGTCAACGGCAAACTGCCTCACGTTTTATAAAGCAATAATTAGGCCGCAAATGGACTCCGCATGCAAGTTGGGCAATTGCAGCAATTTATCATCTGAACAAACTGCAAGTAGTTCAAAACGAGTGTCTCAGGGCTGCCCTCTGCACCCCTAGAAACACTCGTATAGAAACTCTACATCGCGAATTATCAATGCCACTGCCGGTAAATCTTATCAAAAATATAGTTTTTTTTAAAGCAGCTGACTTGGACAACTCTCTCATTTCCGAGGTCGCCTCATACCAACCCGATCAAAGGGCCAAGTATAGGCGACCGAAGCACTTCCTGGAGTAAGGGTAATCTGAAACAGGGAAATGAGACTTGAAACATAAATGTAGTATTTCCAAACACGCAATAAGCGCGCCGGTAGGCTGAAGTCATTTTTTGATCTTCTGTTTTTCTTCATGTTGCACAATTGACCATAGATGCCCGTAAGGGTAGGAATGGTCCAACCGCGGTGGCGTGAACGTACATTGCCCTTTCCGTGCGTTCAAAAAAAATGCACAAAAGGTTCTGCTGGGCGGGTGGGTAACGACTTTGGTTTCCTCATGGCAAGCCCACAAAACTTTGTCCGCCCAGGCTGGCGCGGGGTGCAGAAGACACGTGTTGGTTCGATGTGTTCGGACCGGGCGAAGTGTTTCCCGAACACTGTAAGGAGGATCATCGATCTGCCGGGACACACCAGACGCCAAATTGCGAGGCGGCCTAGCTGGCTTGCCGCAGGCGCCGCCGCAAGGCGCGTGTAGAGAGGGGCTGCAGTGGTAGCTCAAACCAACCGCCTTAGGAGTGAGGTTTTGTATATCTGTAAATGAATGTAAATAAACTGATATATCCTCACTCGAGTGTGTTTTCTTTGTAGCGTAGATCCCTACCCACGACGTTACAATCGAATGATCCTGATAGAAACGCTCAGAGCATTAAATATTCCAAATAAATCACTTCAATACTACATTCTTCGAGCAAATGGTTGATCTCGTGAGATTATAGATCAGGGGTGTTCGAGTTGCAAAACTTCGAGGTCCACCACTAAAACCTTTAATATCATTGCGGACCATATTTACATTATTCGGGCTATCCACAACTGACTTCTCCGTGTAGCTGATCTCGTCAGTTTGAACAGCTGCTCTCAAACAGAGGTGGATGGAACCATACGTTATATCAGGCCATGCATAAAGCAGGGTAACACGCTGGGATAATTTTGAAATTCTGAATTTAATAGAAAAAAGTTCTTAAATCTAAAGCAAACCTATTTATACATTAAGGTGTAGACCCCGACAAGGCGCGCAATATTCTCACCCGAGATGGACTCAAGGGATTTGCAGTTTTGACTAACAACTTTTCGCGGGTCACAATACATGGTACCGCGGGTCGCACGTGGCCACTAGGGCAACCCTGTTACAGATTATTCTTTGCATTCAGAGCAGTATTTTTATTTTGCATTGTACTGAATGTCATCCTTGTAACTTTCACAATTATTCTTGAATTCCAGGGGATGCATTTTAATGAAATGTCATTTTTTTCTTTTCACTCTAGAAAAAAATATGATTAGTGCAGAAACTCATTTTGTTATAAAAAAGGAAATGACCCTTTTTATACGTCATTTTTTAATGTTTCATCGATGTAGTGTAACAAGTAATTTCTATTGTATATTTCGTTTTCTATTTACATTTCCCCGTCATTTTTACTGCATTTTCGCTACTTTAATCGATTTTAATATCATTTCAATGGTACTGCCTTCAAATAATATTTACGAGATGCAACAGGAGTTCTCCACAGAACTCCTGAGTACCTATATCTGATTGCCTATTCAATTCTTTCTCTCATAAGTTGTAATGTCAGCCATTTTGAGCATGTAATCTGAGGTTCCTGTGACACCATTCGTTTCAGCTGTTTTTGGCGATTCAGCCGATTACGGGATAACTAAAGACAGGGATTTTCTGGTAAAGAACAGTCCAAATCAAAAGTTTGAATGCTGAGTTCACTTGAGCAAATAGCAGTCTCGATTTTATCAGTAACGTGTCTCACAGCGTGAGTTGATCATCCGAACTGTTTTTTATCACGATTTTTACGTCATTTTTCTGTGTCTAGGGCATCTACAATATGCTACATAGTCTCTACTTTTGGTTGTTCATGTACTACACGCGAAAGTTTTCTTGATATTCCACTGCGAGGAGGGAAAGGTTCTGGCGATGTCACGGCTTAAAAGGGCGTTCCAACTGTGATCATGAACTATCTAACCAAAGTGTGCCACGAGAAATGCTACGATTGTTTTGAAAGTACGAGGTGGTTGTTGCCAGCATTGTAAATTGGTACGTGCCGTTCTGAGTCAAACTTAAGTGTCTCTACCTATCGTGCTATTCAGCACTGCGTGGACTAGGGAGCTCGTGTATCGAGAAAACGCGCGAGTAATATACTTAACTTCACTATTTGAAAGGTAACTAGCCTCCATGCCCCCGATTTATAACTTAAAAAACAAGTTTGTACCTTCTGGATGAAAACTAGATTTATTATAACTTATTGGTTGTTAAAGTATAATGTTGTAACATTGGCATTTCAGATACTGAAGAGGACATCGCATTTGGGGTCGAAAGTCTAAATATACAGTGATATAAAATGACTGGAATATAGGTTTTTTTTATTTGAATGTTTGGTTGATCCAGTGATTCCTGAACTATATATTTTACTATATCCCATAATATAATTCGTACATAGGCTACATTTTAAAATTAATTTATAATTGTTGTTATTACCTTCACACCTCCGCATTGTTGACATTTGAAACATGACTTACTTAAAACTGTCGAAATCGCAGTAAAACAGAATTTATTACTTCTCTGAAACAAAATGATGGAAAACCCACGTGAAATAAAGTAATACCTTCTACTTGAGAACTACAAATTCCGAAGATCAAACATCCGTTGAACGCGCATTGATTGACGGAAGCACATGTGCCGAAATACGATAGCCCACAACACAAGTTACAACGTACGCCAAGACGCGAGTTTTCTAGTCTTCAACGCTCGACGCTCGCCGGGTAACACGCGTTCGCAGCAACGCGCGTCGTCTAGTGCGCTCGTGTGCTGTAACGCAAAAGAATTTATCTACGATGGGAATTAACCCAATGCTCTTGAGCCATTAGCCACAATTATTGTAATTTGTTGCTGAAAAGGCGGGTTTCAGGCTTAATCAAAATACTTGTGCTGATCTTTTCAAAATCTGCCTTTAAATAGATTTCATTAAAGAATAAAATATTTATTTTTAATATTACTTTCTCGCCACCGCTTACGCAGTAGAGAGAACATTATGGAATGCTGTGCGAACAAACGACGAAATTTCGCCAGAAAAACTCTTAAACAGGGCCCTGGTAACGAAAAAGTTGAGTTGCTTAATCTAGAAAAAATCCTCTAACACGTGCTGTAGCTAGAATCCATGCTTTGTGGGTCCTTGACACCGAAAAACCGAAAGACGGCGAAAGTCTGTCCGTCCGTCCGTCCGTCCATGAACAACACTTGCGGCCAAACCGTTTAGCTGATTTTCTCGAAAATTGATATTCCCCAATCGATCTGTCTGATGTCACGGCCCCTTGAATTTGAACCGATATTTTAACTTTTTTGGGGGGGGGTACTTTATATGAAACTCCTGAAACATTTTCAAAACTTTCAAAAAATGTTTGCATCATTTTTGATTAAATTTTGTGGCTGGATAGGTAAAGGACGTTTAAGAGAATGGTGCAAGTCTCAATTACGTTAAAAACTCTGATTTTTCGAAAGTACAAATTCAAAATTTTGTCGGCGTCTTCCTACAATTACAATTCAGAAGATATATTTTTTTCTTTCATGAAATCTGTTCCTTAAAGATAGATTTTGAAATAAGATCATGTACAATTTTTCGATAATTTGAATATTTTTCGCGTAATTTTGCGTGAAAGTACGGGTGAGAAAGTGCGAGCTGTTGTAGTACCACTAGTTGTAGTTGTAGGAAGACGAGGTCCTCTGACCTGGTCCACTCTCCTTATCGCCATCCGAGAACAGAGTTTAATCCAAGAAAGTGTTGTCGATTTGTGAAAATGTCCCACGGGCCTCATGTTAAGTACCCCCAAAATTAAAATATTAGTTTCTAATACAAGGGGCCACGACTTCAGCCAAATATTTTGAAAGAATATCATTTATCCATTTTTTTGTTATCTGGGCCCGGCAAGAATTTTTGGGTTGAAAATTCGCTGTTTTTTTTCGCGGCATTAAAATACTTTCTCTATACTGCGAAAGCAGTAGCAAGAAAGTAAAATTATAAGAGATGAACGGTGTCTTGTACCAGTAAATATAGATATTTACGTGCGAATCTTATCCTTAATTATATTGCGCAATCGTTACCACAAATATAAGAAAGCAAGAGCGGTTTTAGCACCACTAATTTTCTTTTCTTTTTCTTCCCATTTACCATGATTATTCTGTAATCCACTTAATAATAATTTTATTTTGTTCATTGAAGGTGAACTTTGTAATTTGTAATTGTCATGTACTATGTCACAATGAAGTCTTTCTTTCAAACTGACATATTTCACTTAATGATTATTGATTCTTTAAGCTACGAGCTCTCACTTTATCATGACAACATTAAGAACCATGGATCGAAGAAGGTGTATCACCCTTCTTAAGAGCTTTCAGCCCATCTTCATCGCTAGCAAATTTCTGGGATCTGCTCCATGGAAAGCTGTAATAACCTACAATCAATGCAAGTATACTTCTCTGCGACTTCAAACTACAAAATGCAGTCTTACTTACACTTGGTGTTTATTTACTCTTATTATAGCACAATTTTTTCAATCACTGTTCTGGAAAATTATGTACAAAGCTCAATACATGAGTACACCTCATCTAATATCTCATTTTCTACATGGAAGCTTATATTCATTGACTGATCTCATTCTACTGGGTCTAAGTCCAAGAAGAACAATGAAAAACATTGAAAAACTTCTCATAAAGATTGCTGATGTAGATGAAACATTACAAATATCTGTACCTATTTACAAGAGGATGAATTTTTACACAAAATTAATCATCTATGGGAGTTACACCGTTCTTGTTTCCTATATTGTCATGGATTCGGTTATGCAAAATTTATCTGATCGTTTTCTGTACAATGATATTGCAAGAAACACAGCCTTTTTAATAATACTTGGAGGGCAAATCCAATTTATAACATTTACTATTAATCTTGGTCAACGCTTTTTTATTATAAACAATCACATTGAGAATTTTTTAAGTGGAAAATGTCCTTATCATAAAGGATTCATGAAAACCAAGGTAACAGGATGGTTTACAATAAGATTAAATCACAAAGAGAGTCAAGAGGACATATCAAGACCCCAAAATGAAAAATTTCACAGAATGCTCCAACTACGCAAATGTCATCAGCAACTGATTGACTCTTCTGAGATTCTCATGTCGACCTATGGACCATTTTTGTTATCAATGACATCTTTTCACTTTATTACAGGGCTCTTGTGTATTTACAGTTTTATTTCCTCACAAGTTGATAATTTTATGCTTAATGCTAGTGTTTCTCTAGGTTGGGGTGGTCTCTGTGGTATATCAATTATCATAGTTACTGCTTGCTGTCATTGGGCTACTGATGAAGCCAATAAAACACCTAAACTGATAAATAAAGTATTGTCACAACATTCCTTACAAGGTAATGTTCAGGATTGGCTCCTCTTTTCAACCCAACTTCTTCATAGCAGGTTAAGTATGTCTGTCTGTGGTTTTTTTAATATAAATTTTTCCACACTTCTGACTTTTTTTGGGTCGTTTGCCACCTATTTAGTTATTATGGTACAATATGACATGAAATGATGTCTTGAAGGATAATATTGGGGAGGGGGAGTTATAATTCTCACTTTCATAAATATAAAATGTTTATAACTGGTGTTTTTAGAAAAGGTTATTCATTTAATATGTTCAGCAGAAGAAAAATGAAATCTGTAATTTATTTTTTATTCATAAAATGTGGGTATTCTAGCAAACTGCTTGTTATGTTCGGAGTGTGGCATCTATTTGTTCATGAATTACCCCCACTACGCGCAGAGCACGTAGGATAGCAACCGTGCAATTCATTCGCTAGTTCGCCTCACCAGTGTGCACTTCGTGTGAAATGTTTTGTAGTTATACTTTTCAATTTTTTCAGTGTTGAGTTTCAAAAATGCTGAGAATTAATTTACCGCAGCCATCGGCGACGACAGCTGCGATAATATTATTTTGACGGAACAGACTGATGTGGACTGCGTAGTACAAGAAAATCTGTTCCGTCTGTTATGCAGTACCCTGTTCTACGAAGCTCAATGCTCGAATTGGTAATGATTCCTTCGTAATAATTTCGCGGCAGAAAACGAACACTGGTAGTCATGGATATAGACAGTTTAGAGCGGCCGCCTCGCTCCACTTTTTTTTTATGCGCGCCTTGCTGTTTGTCATTTGTCAGTGCTACCAGTCTAACAACAGTGCCGCAGTTTTGAGCGAATTTTTGAACCTCGCGCCTCTAAGCGGCTAGTAAGCTGTTATATATATCTGTTGTTTCTGTTCCTGGTAACTTTAGGATATATGCGAAACATTTCGAGATAAGCCAGTTAATTCTCAGCTTGCGCAATTTCCGAAGATAAATAGGAAATATTTAATTGTGACTAATTTAGGATGCTAATTATTAATATTATTGTCTCATTATTGTACATATGGCGCAAAGGAAAACGTTAGAAATTTGAAATGTATGAAAATATTTGTGTACACATAGTAATTATCGCCTTTGTTTATTTGTGGGGTAATCTGAATATGTATGTTGAATATGAATGTTGAATGTTCTGTGTAAAGGCTCCTACACACGTACCAATTTATCGGGTCGACCTGCCAGTCAATCCAACAAATTGAATCGTGTGGAGGCAAGTTCTCCAACAGAAATCTTTCTCCGGCGGTTGGTTAGTTGGTCCTGACCACACGACCGCCGATTCCCCCACCATACTGCCGAACAAATTGTGTAGTGCGTTAAAGTGCTGGGCCAACTTATAGAGATCCTAGAGAACGTTGGTTCAACTGTGAAACAGTTGTTTAATTAGAATATTCTTTGGTACTTACGGATTTTGGAGGTCGCGATTCCGAGTATGAAGTCGAAATTTCAAGAAATAAAATTACCGATCAAATTTGGCAGAAAAATAAACAAAACAAAATGAAAATTTCTTTTTAACATCGATAATTAAGATAATTTTGACAATAATTATTGGAATGAAAGCAAAATGTAGGAAAGTATATTTTTTATTTATAATTGTAGCAATTACGTAAAATATTATTAGTAAATACATTATTAAACGGCTTAAAAACTCCTTAATTCAAACACATGCCAGCAGTGAGGTTGCAGCTTATGTCATTTTGAAAGGTAATACTTAGTATACTAAACAAGAAAATTGCAAATTTGAGCGTAAATTGTGTACTACAACACATGTTTGTTTGTTGTGTCCCCCTCCCCCACACACACACACACACCAAGAATTTCTCATTCATTTTTTTCGCGTCAGTAACTAACAAACTCATTTGGACTAAATCGTTTTTAACTCGTGTTCTATTTCTACAAAACTTTGTCAAAAATGTCAATAACTTGATCGTATTCGTGTTGCCGTAATAGAACACGGTTGCACGTGGTTAACACTCTGAAAAGAAATAACAAAAGATATGTTCTTCACCTGCACCTACGTGAGAGTTCAATTTCGTTGCCCCGGTGGTCGGTCCGGCCAATTGGCCCCTGTGTAGTCCTTAAGGGAACGAGAAACCTCCTCATGGTGTTCCTGGTTACAGTAAATAAACTTGCTTCCACTAATGTAATTACTGTAATAGTGTTATAACACCGAAGTAATCCCTAAAATATAATAATTGATAATAAATGTAACTTTATATATATATATATATATATATATATATATATATATATATATATATATATATATATATATGCATGTATGTGTTTCGTGTAATTGTATATACATCTTCCTTTCTTGTTTCTTAGTACAACTGTACATAACGGTTCAGAAGAAAACCCAAATGTTCATGTAATTTTCACATTCTGGAATATGTAAAACCACAAAATGTAAAGAAATCCTTTCTGAAACGTCAAATATCAGATCTCGCTCTGCCGACCTTGGAAGAAATTGTAAAGAATATTAATTTGTTTTCAGGTTTTTATACTTTATTAATTAACAGCAAATGATAAAATTGGACTAGAATGTGAATTAGGTTTTCAAAATAATTTAATTAGTCAAATTTTTGATCTAGCATTTATAAGCTATGGTACGAGGGCTTGACCCGCTTACCACTTGGAGCGCTAGTGATGCTACATCTGTCAGTAAAGCCCGTTTGCAGCATAGGGAAAAAGCACAGAGCTGCAGAACTGTTATTAGACTGTGGTGCTACTGTACTGTTTTGTGATTGGAGACCCGGCTGAACGAGTCGCGAGTGCTTAAGGGGCAATGTTGCGGACTCCACAGTCGCAGAGTTGTTTCAGTCGATAAGGAAGTGTGTTTGGACAGCTTGAATCGGTGCAACCGAAAATCATATGATTGAAAGAGACGAACGCAAGATTGGCCCCAGGAAATCGTGGTCGTATGACATGACGACAGTGGTTCTGGTAATGATTGACCAGGAAACGAGCGAAGTGCACCCGGAAGTGTGCTCCAATAATGTAAGGGATTCAGCAACATTATTGCAATTGATTACTCAGCATATAGAACCCGACTCCATAATTTTCACGGACTTCTGGGGAGGCTACGGCTAGCAGGATGAAAAAATCTTTATTTACGGGGGCAGTGACTCAATCACTTCACTTTGTGAATACCTATAACTGGGATTCACATGAAAAATATTGAATCCAGCTGGCGGACCCTTCGACTGGCCCGAGGACATCGCTAAGCACCGGGCCGAGTACTTCCGAGTACGTCCGACAAGATTGCCAGACAGCATTGAGATTCGTTCTGGGCTATGGTGCAAGGCATGAGAGAGATGTATTTATGAACTGTGTGCCATTTCTCTAATAAATTTGCATAAAGCTATCTTATAATAGCTGTTTATTTCATGCGTATCCATTCATACGATCCGTTTGGTTTCTGCTCAGTTGGATCGGCCGCGGCTCACAATAGATAACTAGAATTTCCTAAAATTAATTTTATTTTTTGTATTTATATAATTTACGACCATAAACCACTTTGTATTAATGATACGTCAACATTCAAGAAAAATATGTTCCTAGTAGAAGCACATATTTACCCATAGAAGTACAGATTTCTTGTTCACCAAACTTTAGACACTCACCATTTGAATGGTCAAAATTATAATTTGAAGTTTCAAGTTACGACTTATCTATTTTTCATCTCTCTATAAAAATGGATGTTGGTACATATAAAAGCAACAAACTGAAAAAAAAGAAAAAAGAGCAGTTGCAGTATACCAGATCCATGATATTGTAACAAGAGAACTTGGTACAGTACGAAAATTTGCAACCATGGATTCGGTATACTGCATTCGTATCATGGATCTGGTATACTGCAACTCTTCTTTTTTTTCGTGGATGGATCTCCACGATCGCAAATGCAATGAAAGCGAGTGTTCATCACCTGCATTTTAACTCTATTATTATGTGGGTAAACTATTCTGAACACATACAGCCCTAAATAGGATTTTTATTTCAGTTTGACAAATTTTCGAGTTTGGGAATCACTTAGCTCGCATAACGTTATCTTCTCAAAATTCCGAGCATTTCTGCAAAATCGGGTTGATCGGACTGTGTATGCGAGAGTCCAATTTCGTCGTCCCGACTAATTGGCCTATGTGTAGAGGCCTCTACAAGCAGTAAATGTAACAGCCAACCAGTTTTGTCGCATAATGTCAACTACCCGAGACATCACAAAGTTGTCTCACAAATTTGGCGTTATACCCTCAGCGTATGCAACTCGTTAATGTTGCTTTATTGTATTCGTAGAAATTTGAAAACTCGCTAACGTCGCTCTTTTTCAAAACGTATACTGTGCAATAAAGCTTAACATTATAAAATAGTTGCATAAACTTAAAACATACTAATAATAATATTGTCGTTTTCAATATTTATGCTAGTGGTAAAAGTGACCTTAATTTGGAAGTAGGAAATATGGAGACCGAAAGGCAGAGTTGCGCAATCCTATTTCACTTTTACAAGTGTAATACAGTATTTTTTAAAGAGCTTCAGACTGATTTAATTTAAGTACCCAAATCACTTAATTATACATTATCCTGTAGTTTTCGATGCAGTGAAATGAATGTATTTAAGTTTTCTTTGTTGCATTCAGATTTATTTTCATTACACTAGGCATGCCTTAAAAAAAATACTTTTACTAATGGCTGTATTGAAGTGGGAGGGCAGGTAACCATCAACATTGCCCCAGTAGCAAACAACAACTTAGCCACTGATATCACTTATCAGCCACTTACAGAATGAATTACTATTTTAAAATTTCTGTTACATGCGTAACTTCTTTGCAAACCTTTTTGGCATTGAAGATGGAATAGTCCTCCTCGAACATCAAGTCATACACTAAGTTGTAAGTAGTTGCCTTTTATCCCCTAACAGCGAAGGGTTCAGTGCTGTTAGTATCCAGTTCCTGGACTGTCACCCATCCACAGACCTGTGGTGTTTTGATCTGCTAAAATTCCCAACTTTACAGTGTTTAGTTAAGAAGTTCGGCTATTGGCACAAGTGTATAGAATCAGTGCGACAGGGAGCTGTACGCCATGCTTATCCACCCCATGTGACATTGGACTTGGGATACATCACTGATTACACAGTGCAATTACATGAAGCTTTGCTAGAATCATTTAAATGTTTTTGTCAGATTTATTTAGACATTTTTTAAAAATTATCTTTTAGTAACTATTTACCTTGTAAATAAAACCTGCAATACAACCTGTGAATTAAATATTTAACCCCAGGAAGGTGAATCAACAAATGAAATAAAAACAATCTTTGCTTATCAATAACTAAAAAAAACTTTGTTTGGAAAACTTTAGTTTCCAAAATTATATTGGAGTTTTAATACTAATTTAAATAAAAAGTTCAAGGGATATATTTTCCTTGTTTCTTCCTTTCAAGGGAAGTAACATCCTTCATGTCGAAACACCCCTCTGAATGTTTATGACACGCAATGCACTATCAGAATCCTATATCCAAAATATTAGCTGCCAGTTTCCAATGCAAAGGTCTACAATTGAAGCTCAAATCTTAGCTAGCAATGAAATCTGGCGGCGCCGCTGGACATCCCTACTAGCATCGAGCGGGACCGGCAGACGGCCGATCACGCGGGCCACAGAGCCAACGGGCGGGCATGCGAAAGCCAGGAGCTGTCTCGTCGCAAGTTAATACGGCATGAATAAAAAGCAGACACGACCGGTTTTCACTGGATGATTGAAACATGATTGTTTTTGACACCACGCACAACGAATACAAACTTCATTGTCACATTCTTCTTCACATTAGTTTGTCGTAGTTTTAAGGCAATATTTGACGGGCATTACAAATTCAGGAGGCCGCTGTTGTGTACTTTGAAGCAAATCAAGAATGCTTTATCGTATTCCGGAAACGGAGATAAAAATATAAAACGAATTAAGGATTGCAATTGAATCCATATCGGAAACTTTGACGTTTATGCTCTTGTGAGACAATTTATTTGCATATTCCCATAATTCTTGATTTTGTAGCAGTAATAATTGGGTTTTCGGCTTGAAACATTCTTTTGAAGACTACAGGTCCGAAAAATCCTTTTGGTTCACAGAACTTGTTTTTTTTCACAGAACTTGGATAAAGTGAATCGAAGGATTTGCAGAGCGACTAACATTTAGAATCACTAGTTTCCAGGGATTCGCTGTACGATTCTAATAAACACTTGCCCGTATCATCACTCGAGGTAGAAGTATGCTTGTCTCAGTCTTTATCACTGTCACTATCACTTGATTCACAAACACTTCCTTCACGTACATTGAGGGTTGATTCCTCAGAATGCTCCACTCATTTTCCTAGTTATTTTGTGTGTTTTTTTAATGCTTTAATCTGCAGGCCTTGCAGTGTAAACTGGCAGCAAATATTTTGGATATGGGGATTCTGATAGTGCAGTGCGTGTGTCATAAAAATTTCAAGGGGTGTTTTGACATGGAGGATCTGTTACTTCCCTAGTTAGACCACTAGTTAGTGTCTTACCACTAATCAATGTGTACATAATGAGCATATTTTTCAGCTGTAACAATTACTTGCATAGAAAGTTGGTATGCTAACAATGATTTGTCAAATGTCAGTTTTGAAAACACCATGCAATTCATCATTTTGATTGTAGAAAACATTCCTCAAATTCCACAAAAATTCAATCAGTTTTTCATTCCATGAAGACAAAATCTAAGTAAATACTAGTTTAGGCAAAGTATTTGTTTCTATTTATCTTGTGCTTTGAAAACTTAATGGTATAATCTTTAATTTGATTTATTGGAGTTTATATTGGAATGATGTTCCTAAAGTGTGGCAAGCTGCAGCTAGTTTTTAATTAAGCAAGTCCTGACCTTACATTATTACAATTTTTTAGTTCATTTATGTACTTTTACATTGATTACTGTTCACTGCAGAAATGGTAATTAATAAAATTACTAATGAAAACTTCATAATCTTAACTCAGAGCTCAGCATCAGCCAATAGTTCAATGATTCAAAAAGTAAATAAATAAAAAACAACCCACACCCTTCTTTGAGAATCTTATCTCTTGCCAAAAGTTCCAGTTTTAAACCTCCCACTTTTTCCTAACATGATTATAGGATAATTTATATGCCACTTCTCAGATAGGAAGGATAAAATGCTGGAGAAAGAAATGATATTGCAACCTTAGGTTGTTTTATTTTTCTGTAGCATTTCATCTTGTTAATATTGTATTCATTTTTACAATTATTTAAATGTGAACAAGACTTTCTGTTTGCAGGCTTTTGCAGGGTGTACAGAACTGCATGCTGTTAGATCAGACAGGAAAGTATTCATCCCAAAATACAATTAATTAGTACAGTTGAAATTACAATATATCAATCCTTACAGAGAAGAGAATATATATACTTTTATAAGCATTATTTTGGAATATTTACTCCAAATTTTAAACTAACAGCATGCAGCAAAAGACTGTTTAACAGTTCGCAATAATTAAAAGAATACAAAAATGTTTCAGCTTGATTTCATATTTCAAAAATAAGAATCTCCCTTTACAAGTCATAGCTTAGTGCACTTCCAGAAGCTTGCCCACTGCACCCTGCTGCTAGCTGGAGACAAGAACACAGACAACTTGAGATGTAACTATTTGTTTATAAGAATGGATAAGACTGGATTTAAAAGTGTTAAAGATTTCAAAGCTGCCATACCACGATTTCTTTATGGATGAAGAGCTTGTAATGAAGATGTGTGCGAGCAAGCTAGTGATTCCTGGCTAGAGCATGACGCTCTTAGTAGTGTTCCCGCCCCCCACTAGTTTTGTACAAACAAATGGCTCCAGAAGCAAGCAAATGAACAAACACAAGCACCAATACAGACACATAACGCTAAAACAGAAGACACAGAGGGAGATATTGTAGTGCGTGTAGATGTGACTGTCGAACTCCTTTGATAAAAAAAATATACAAGCTGACTGTCAATACCTTGCACCACTTGTGTCAAAAACAAAATATGTTCAAAAAATATTATATGAACCTTGTGATTAATTATATAAAATAGGAAACTTAGAAACATGAATGAGTCATGTAATCTGTACAAGATAGTAAAATTCCAATTAATTCTTCAACAAAAACAACAGTTCATAACATTGCAATCACTGACAAAACTTAACTACAAAAGAATCGTCCACCAAAGCACAAATGTAAGATTGGTTCCGAAGTGCCAATTGCCTTAGTTCATCACATCATCCTTGGTTTGGATCTTCATGTTGCCATGTTCATATCACATACACTCTCACTCTAGTCACAAAAATGTTGATGCACTCAGTACTCTGGAAAAGCAAAGCTCCACATCTTCTCAACTGCTTGTAAATATTCATTGTGGTACTTAACACTACTACCTAAAAATGTCATTCCATAAAAGATATTGCAAACATCAATCGTGTACACAGCAACAAAAAGAAGCCCTGCAGCACTGCAAGCATGTATTATGAAAGGTTCCAAAGCAGCGAGTGCTATTGCACCATTCAACACTTATCTCTGCTAATGAACCTGCACCAATACAACAGCCTGCAATGCACTTTTTACTACAGGTCTTAAGCTAAAATTGAAAGATTTTTTACAATATACTGCAACAGTTTTTGTGCACCATTGGATTCCAGAGATCACCCACTTGTTCTCGGTCTCTTAGGTTCTCCTCAAGGCCTCATTGAAAATGAAGCCTCTGGTGCTACAATCAGAACCAGAGAAGCACAAACAAACTCATGAAATGCTACTGCCTCCATGTTTGCTGTCAAAAAACAATAAAAAGCATCATAGGCATCTTTACATGTAGCTTTAAACTGTCATGTCCAAATCATCACGCTGCCTGTTAAGACACCTCCATATACATATAGATTTCTTCTTGATAACTGTACAATGCTAGAATATTCATTCAGAAATAAAACAATGTAAGACTCGGACCCGCATGCATTGCTAGCAGCTAAACTGCAAGGAAATCCAGTCGGGGGAGTCCAGGCTTAGCAATCACTTTTCTCCAGAACATATCAGACTACAGACCACTTGGCAGGTGGCAACCACACGCGACTATCACACATTATACCAAATGGAACGGATGTTGATCGTCGCAACTAAATGCTATGTGTTCAGTGGCAGTATTTTTTCTTCAGACAGTTGGAGGTGGCTGGTGTGGTGAACATTTTCTGGCAGTGTCTGAAACAGCAAAGAATGTATCAGGACATTTACTAAAATTCTCTTTCTTTGCATTCATTCACTGAAGGACATACCTGGCTTCCAGAAGCCTATGCTTCTGCCAGCTTCTTCTTCTCCTTCTTTTTCTTGAGGAAAGATGGTGTCCTCAAGCCTTTCTTCTTCTTCTTGTCCTTCTTGGGTGATTCTTCAGTCGATACATCCTTTGTTGGAGATCCCTACAAAGTTAAATGTAATATTACACTTTTCATGAAAATTTAAATATACATCTAGATACTTATTTTGAAATACTCTAAACATCATTATCCATACTTATTTAGACATAAATAAAACAGACAAAAAAAACTTCAGGGTTCTTTTCATAATACACTATTTATCAAGCACAAATCCTGCCTGCATGTATCAACTTTTACTAAATGTCCAGCAACAACTGCAATCCTTGTCTGAACTTCTTCTTTGGCTCATTGCAAAGTCTTTTGGCCAACTTCCAGTTCCATTTTATTTTACAAACTTATGAAGGGCTTCTGAGGAAACCAGAGAAAAACCGACAAGTTTATGTGACTAGCATTTAAAGAAGTCAAATATTTTCACCATTTTTCAATCACTCGCTCATTTAGAAAATTTTCAACTACTGTGTATGAAATTACACACATATAGTCAGCTTCTATAAACCTATTTGCTTAATGCACTACTTACTTCTTTGCTGCTCTGTGAAAATGTGCTGTGAGGTGCGTCAAGATCATCGCCATTCATCGTGTTCTCGCCTGCAAAAGTTAACTCTTAGCATTGGGTAGATTGACACATTAGTCCTTTCCCTACACCAACCACAAAATTCAGTGCTTAGTGCATGCAACATTCTGGCAGGGGCCATGTTAATTCAAATTTTATCCTCTTCACAAGCTGCTGTTTTTGGCAATAAAAAGCAACAGCAGAAGCACGTTTAAGATTTTGGTACATGCTCAGGAAAATGGGAAGAAATACATGCTTTCATTAATTCCAAACCAATCTCAGAAATGCAAGTGTATTTTTAATAGTAATACAAACACACACAAATTTGAAAAAAACAACATTAAAACAATACACAGAGTTTGTTAAAGGAAGAATACAGAACACAAGTGACAGGGAAACAAGAAGTTTAATTAACTTTCAAAGGCAATAACAATTGAAAATAAATGAGTAACTCAAGGACAGTACATATACAGTTTACAAAAAACATAAACTTGTATTAAGCAACTCAAAATATTATCTTTGGTTACAAATTGCACTATGCATTAATTCTTCTTTATGCTTTCCGTTCAATGTTATGAAGTAGAATTTGCAGAAGCTTGTCGCTCAGGCACAGCAGGGGAATCAACATCACTTATAGGCACTCTATCTAAAGGTAGGGAAGAGAGGGAGGAGATGTCACTTAAACAACTGTCAGGTTGTGTAACTGGTGAGTAGTCCAACGAGTCAATGTATTCAGTAAAATTGCTACTACTCAAGTCGACTGGAGGGGCTACTGCACTAATCTCATTATCTGAATAGTCAGATAAGATTTTAGGTAATCCTGATGCTTCATTTGATCTCTTTTCAGGTGACAGGCCTTGCTCGGGTGTCAGGACTGCAAATATGTGTTCTCCATCTATGAAGAAAGTATCTATAGTTCGTCGTCGTGGGGTCCTTTTCTTAAGAAATTCTTCATCTACATTTCTTTCATGTAATATGTTTTGATAAGAATAACTTTTCCCTTTGGTGTAAGCAAATGATCTTCCCCGGTCACACATGTAATCTCTGTATGCAGTACACGTACCCCCGTCAACTGAACTTTCTTCAACTTCACAGAACAAATTTTCATTTACTTTTTCATTAAACGATACATCTTGACATGATTTGCTTTTAACAATAGTCTGTCTAATTGGATTTTTCAGAGATCTATCTGCTATACCAATCTGTTGAGTAGTTTTCTGGTAAAATTTATTACCACAGTTGTTTTTATATTGATATTCTTCTTGAAAATCTCTCCGTCTTGAATTGAATAGTTTTTGAGGTGGGTTCTTTGACTTTCGAACTTTTCTTCCAACACCCACATTGCGATGAACATTCTTTCTTCTCTGGGCCTGCGGCTTATAACCAACACACTTTTTTATAGACACAAGATGACACTCCTCATCTTGGTCTGCTGAACAGTCCAATTTAATTTGCAGCGATATATTTCCACAGGCAGACATTAGTTTTTGATCTTCAGTTCCACTTCCCAGATGCTTTTGATGGAATGAAAAGGCAATTTTGCATTCTCCTTGCATAGGCTCATATTGTCTATCTAGTGAATGGTCAGGTGTGTTACTGGAGCACGAGTCATACTCCCTCGGATCTGTGCTATACCGGTATTCAGAGGTCAGACACTGAGTACATATTGAATCGGATGAAACACATTCACAATAGGATTTGTTTTGATTAATTTTGTTTTTACAATCACTGCAGATAAATGAACAGCTTGTAGATGTTAGTTCTGGTGTGCTGTTTTCATTTGAATTGCTAGTTTGAGTCATGTTCGGAGTAAATGGTTGAGTTGCTGAAACGTTCATTTCATCTACGGCTGAATATTCAAATGGATTATTTCCACAAAAATTGCATAAGTTTTTACTATCATTGGATAAATTATTGCAAGACAAAGATTCTGATGAACTAAAACAAATTTTTAAGTAAGGGTTAAGTCCAACTTCAGATTTTTGAGAATTCACTGACCGAGACTGTGAAATTGTATTTGACAAATCTAAGTCATGTGTTGTGAAAGATGTATCAGATGACAAATTGAAACTTTGACTTTCAGTTAAAAAACTTGCAACATTTGATTCCTGTATGTCTGATAGACTGAATTCAGGATCTTCCATATCCAAAACAGGGGAACTGAAAGAATAGTAATCTAATGATGGGTTCTCAATAGACAGAGAAGGGACTTCTGTGAGGGCAGTTACAATATCTAAAGATGATGTAGACAATGATAAATCACTAGGAATAGTGCTTGAAAATTTGCTACTGCAATTAGATGAATTTGTACTGGAAGGAGAGGATGCACTGTCTGAATCCTTGCATTTTGTACAGCTGGCTAATAGTGTTCCTTCAGTGTCAGTAAAATCTGTAGCCACACTAGGCGTTTCATTATCGAAGTCAGCAGGCCAATATCTTCTTTCATTATTTACTTGAGGTTCATTTGGTTCATTTGCTACACCAGTATCATACAGATTATTTTTGAAATATGATTCTAATTGACATAGAGCAGCTTTGTTGGGTAATGTTGAATTCACAATAAGTGGAAGCAGAGAGTTTGATTCATAAACTCTCTGAGAGACTATAAAAGATGGAAGTAATTTTACTTCCATTATGTTGAATTTTAATGATGTATAATCATTCCAGGATTTCAAATTTTCTCCCAAGCTTCTCAAAGTTTCCAGTTTTTCTCTCTGAATCATACAGGTTTTTGAATTTTCTCTCCAAAGGGGTTTTGTCTTAAAATTACAATGTACAATAATCTTTTCATATAATCCTTCATTATAAGGTACTACTGCTTTATCTCTCTCCCAGGAAACATCATTCAAGCATGTATGCACATCTATTTCCAAATCACAAGTACGCAAAATTTTTTCTATTCGGGCCGAAAATGATTTACAGGAGCTTCCAAGAGAGATTGTACACAAAAAGGGAAATCCAAATTGAAGAACATTATCTCTCTTGTCAGTTAGAAGCAAATCATGTTTATCAGATATTAAATTAGCAAAGACATATGGTACATCATTGTCACTAAATAAAGAAATTTCTTCCAAAGGTGAATTTTGCAAAATAGAAGACTCTCTGTAGAGCTGAGAATTTGATTGTTTTTTTAACGAAACAAAGTTTCCTTTTATCATACTGGTATCAGAAAAATATTTCTTGGATTCTGCACACCAATTTGCATCGCACACATTTAATAAAGGAGTATAATTGCTGTCTCTGGTCCTCCTTATCTGTCCTGGAGATATTGTATCACCAAGTAATCCAAACAAACTACAAACATTTTCCTTTGATTTCAAATTATTCACTTCCACATGCTGGATGATTATTCCTTCTGTTAATGCTGCATTATCAAAAGCAGCACAAGTTAAATAGCGAGTGAAATTATAACTAACGTTATTTGCTAAAAGTCTACTTATTATGTTATGGACATTACCTTTTCCTACAAATTTGCATTCATTGATCATATCAGAAAATGTTTTTAAAGACTTCTCTATGAAGTGGAAATGTTTACATTGTGTTCTATTAAATATTTCTGGTCTACATTGAGCATGGATTTCATTAAAATTGAGGTCTTGAATTATCTTATCATTAAGAAATTTAGATGAATATATTTGTCTATAATCGAAAGATGTGAATGCTTGATTTTCATTTGACATTTTTATTTCTTTTAGATTGTTAGAAACAGAGTTCTTCTTATTTTGCCCCACTGTTTCAATTCTATCTATCGTTTCTTTTCTGTCTTTACCATCATTAACAGGCCATTTCTGAAAATTATGAAAAACATCTATTGTATCACAGATCTGATCAGAAACTATTAAAATGTTGAAGTTTGGGACAGAGTTCACAAAACAAGTTTCAGTTGTATCTTGATTGATATCATTTTCAAACTTGCCACACAATTCAATAGATATATTTTTTTGATTTTTTCCAAAACCTATGGCCTGAATACCACAATCATGTTTATTTTCAAATACAATGTTTTCATTGATGTTAATAGATCTTGTATAATAAGAATTAGCTTTTTTATTGTATGGAAAGTTCTCTAAAAATGTGTTAGCAGAAAATGGAGCTGAACTACTACTGCTTGTATCATCAGCTAATCTCTTAACATTTTGTGTGTCCACATGACAAATATAATTCATGTCATATGTATGATCACAAGGTTTGCGGCACTTGTCTTTTATTATAGCAGTTCCATCATTTTCATTTACATTCTCAATATAATTTGTGTTGTGGTTATTGTTATGATCAAAATTTTCAGCCGAATGATATTCTGCATTTTCAGCAAATAGATTTTCAGACTGACCACACGTAAGGGTATCTTCTTGATGGTCACAATCATTCTCCTCATAAAAATTAATAATCTTAGCATTGCTGTTGTTACCAATACCAATCTCTTTAGTTGACTTTTCATAACCTGGAAGCACAAATTCAAATTTTTCTTCTGGAGTATCTTCTAATACTGTACGACTTTTAACATTAAATTCAGAGTTACCCTTAAATACCTTGTAATTTTCAAAAGGCTCAATGACATTATCATTAGATAGAAAAACATTAGAATTATTTTCTTCATACAAATTACAAATTTGCCCAGAAAAATTGGTGTTATTCCCTTCAATCACAAGACTTCTAGATCGTTCAGAACTTTTATTCAGGTCAGATTCCTTTTCATTCACTTGAAATAACTTGTTTAGTTCTAACTTCATATCCATTATATCCTCATTATCATTCTGTGCATTCCCATTATTGATTTCCTCACTTTTTAAGCTATGTGCATCCGAGGTCATTTTCAGAGAACACTTAGTCATTGTTTCTAAGAAATCTTTTTGAGTGTGTTTTATTTTCTGTTTTTTCCCACTACAACAACTTTCCGTGCTGAAACAAATATTTTCACTACCACTGGAACATTCACTTAACTCCTGCTCTCTTTGCAAACCTGAATCAAGTAAATTATTGTCCACTGATACCACAATATCTGTAATGGATGAGTTTTGAATTCTCTTTGAAGAAATTATATATCCGCTATTTATTTCATTTTCAGTAGATTGCACCACATGAAGAAAATCATCATTTGCTAATTTCAGGTTCCTTTCCTTTTCCAATGAAGTTGCTCTTGTTGCTTTATCATTTCTATTTTTAATGTTTACCAGAGAAAAAACTATTCTGTCACTATCTCCGGCATTTGCCTTAATGGTAACTTCTTCTGAATTGTCTGCACTGTTTTCCATTTTAGACTGTGAAATGTTGTCATTCTTTGCAGTGTTTTCACAGATTTCACAGTCATGAGCAATCGGTCTTACAATAGAAACACTTTTGAAATCTTTAGCAATATAAGGATCTAGTTCACAAAACAAATTTTTAGTATTTTTTGTAGACGATATTGAAGGAGTTTCACTTTTTGGCCACGAACCATTCTGATAAATGCAACAATCGAGGATAGAACTCCCGAAGGCATCATCAACTGTCTTTCTCTTTTCTTTATACACATCAGTATTGCAGTTTTCAATTTCAAAACCATTGTTTTTTACCTTATCTGTTACATTGAAAAATGAGGGTGCTCCCTTTATGTTAAATTTGATATTTTCATTCATTTCAATATTCACAGAACACTTATTTGGTGCGTTCGAGAGGTTTTTCAAATTGCATTTTTTTTCAGTCAATAACTGCATATTCTCGTACTTTAAATCAAACACATTTTTTTCATTCTTAATATCAATTTCGATGTTATTCATTGTCGATGATGCCCTATCTAGGCATCTAGAAATTAAATTAGAAGGCAATAAAGAACATTTCTGAAGACTGAATGAGTTTTTTTGGTCACTGTATTGTGAAACAGTATTATCTACAAATTTAAAATGAGAACCTAAACACAAATGGTAATCTCTGTTCAAGATGTTATCATCTACTGCTCCAAAGTTGCTGTGATATGTTTTATCCAATATATTTCTGGATAGTGGTTTAGAAAAGGATCTTGGAAAATTCTTGGCAACCTTTTTATTTTGTGAAAAATAGAAAGAGTCTTCAATCTTTCTGCGTTGCAAGTGAGGTATATTTGCAAAACGTGTTATGCGGCATCCAATGACATTGTCATGACATCTCTCCCTTTTCTGATGACTTCCACTGATGATAGAGGAAATGGAAGACAAAAATGAGTAACTTGTAACACATGCTTTCTTGGCAGCTTGAGGCAGATAGCCAAGTGGAGTAAAGCAACTGCAGACACATTTGTGCGGGAGTGTTAAGTTATTATAGGAACAGCAAGGAAGGTGATGGTTACATGCATTTATTTTCAGGTCTTGCTGCAGCTGATCACACTTATCTTCAACATATTTTTCATTGTTATCTGCAAAGACAATAATAAAAGCAAGCCATCAGAGAAAATCACACAAAACACAACAGATCCATGGGCAATGATCAACACATTGTGCTGAAAGTGTTCTTTACTGCATTGAAACAATCTCTTGACCAATTGCTACAAGATGCAGCTCGGGCATTTTCTCAAATTCCTGACTGATCTAAAATTAGGAATTCAGATTTGCCATTTTCTTCATGCAATTTATAGAATATTACTCTGAAACATGCTTCAATTTAATTCTAGCACAAAAATATAAATAATTTTAAACATAATTTTTCAGCAATAATGACAGGCAAGGAAATTAATTCAAAATTAATGTTGTAAGTTACAGTAAAGAACACTTATTACAAAATTAAACATGTTTAAAAATTCAAATGCAATACTGAAGATACAGAAAAATGATTTTTCATGAATACGTAAAATTTGGAAGAATTACAATTAGGAATACATATTTGAAAAGATTGGGATGGAAAATGTTACCAATGAAACTAAATAATAGCCCATTTGTGAACAATTGAATTAAAAGTTGCAATGAGACTAGATATCTGTTAAGTTGTGATTTTCGATTTTGACGCAATGTAAGTACAAAAACTGTCTTCTAAGTATTAATTCAAAATTCTAAAATCGACAGAAGAGTTTTAGAAGCAAAACATGAAAACTCTTAACATGTCCCAAACACAAATAGATGAAAGAAGAAAAAGCACACAAGCAGAGGGTAACGGACAAAACATTTCATGCACACACATGCCACTATTTTCAATACACTGGTTGAATGTCAATTACTTTTGAATTTCACATGGTTTGAATATTTTTATTTTTTGTATTATATTGTATTAAATGTCTGCTGATGCCGATTAAATGTTTTGAAGCCTGCCCCCCTCCCTAAAACCAATTGATGACAATTTATTATGCTTTGTTGGTGAGAGAATACCTTTTTGATACAGTGCAGAAAGTAAACCTGCACTGAAATGCAACATCCATCATCCACCCAACTAGAAACATGATTTTAAATCTAAATTTCCTGAAATACAAAATTTTTTTCCAATGACTTTTCTCTCCAATGAAATTTACACAATGAAGTTCTTAGACAGGGCATATTAACTAATATGATTTTAAAGTGATTTTCAATATTGCATTATTAGTGGTTTATTTTCATGACATCAAGTTCTGTCCTATTTTATTTGTATAATGATAGTTATTTTTAAATAGGTACGTGAAAAATGAAACAGTTTCACTTGCAAAAACGCATTTTTTATTGTTTTGTTAAAAAATTATTTAAATATGTAAAAACTAAAATGAAAGAGGGAGGGAGAGGGGGCAGGAGAGGGAGTGGGAGATGGGGAGGAGTGAGGATGGATGAGGATGGGGAGGGGAGTGGGAGGGATGGGGAGGGGAGTGGGAGGATGGAGGGAAGTGGGAGGGATGGGGAGGGGAGTGGGAACATGACCACAATAATGTCACAAGCTCACAATTGGGTGGGACAGTCAACGGCCTTAATATTTTAAATTAGAGACAAAATCCCATGAATATTTGTGGCGCCTGTCAGTTGGCGCTGGACAGAAGTTTTGGGAAGGAGAGGTGTAAGAGAGAATAATAAGTGAAGAAAAGGGAGAAGGGGAGAGAGAAGCACAAATGCAAACCCACATGCACAAATAGGAGAAAACAGAAACCCCAGAAGTTAAGTTTCCATTATAATAATAATAATAAATCATATAATAACTGATATTTTCAGATTAGTTTGGCTGAATGCTGATTGGCTTAATATTACTCCTAAATAACTTAAGTAAAAAGTGAACAAAAGGCGATGGGAGGTAAATAAACAGAAACTAATATTTTTATAACATTCAAAATGAAAAGAAGTCATTGGAATATTAGTACAATTCTAGTTTTAAAGAACATTTCCCAAATTAAGGTGTATTGTTTACAAAGCACCATTACTGTTTACAGAAAGCAGTTAAGTATGCTCTCAACCAAAAAAGCTCTGAATATACAAAATAAGCAAAATAACTGACACAATTAATGCTCTATCCTGAACAACGAGGTCAATATACTACAGGAATCTGATGACTACAGAAGGGGCTCAGTGGAACTAATTTATGCTGGATAACCCTCAGACTACTGTGCAGCTGCAAGGGTGTGCTAGGCTTCAGCTCAAGGACACTATGCAGCAGAAACTGGGAAAGCCTAGTACCTTGCTCCCCCACCGCAGAGTGTCACACTGCAAAACAACAACACCTGGCATGTTACAAATACTATGTACAGCAGACCCAATCCTTCCACACCTACCACCATTTTTAACTACCACCACTGCACAACAGTTAGGTGTACTAAATGATTTTAATTCATACTTCAAGTATAATTAGGATTCACAACTATATAGAACAAATAAACAATATTCATAAATATACTTTAGTTTATTTAAACAGTAGGGAGCATGAATGAAGAAGAATCACTTTGTTTGAGGTTTCATAAACATTATGATAAACGTAAAAGAATATCTTTGGTGCTTCAAAGGCAAAGGCAAATCATTGCATTTTCAAAATTTTCAACTCACAGTTCAACTATATCCTTAGTTGAATTAGCAGACTGAGCTTTAAACAAATCCAAAATTTTCTTGCAGAAACAAAGTAAACAATGTAGGTAAATACAATTACACCATGTCATATTACTTATTACAGTAACTAGGCAGAAATTTAGAGAATTTTAACTCTGAAGACAAAAACTAATTTCCGTTGTAAAACCTTGAGGTATGAACAGAAATCATCTGCCTCATTTCTAACACAACATCAATGTGCAAATACAGTGTTAAAAGTTGACCTGTATCTCACCTTTCTTCTTCAACTGATCTGGCGGCAGAGACCACGTGCGCTTGAATTGGTCCGAGTCTGCAGGGGAGTCAGGGGCTACGCAAATAATGCATGCCAGGAAGATGCAAACTTTCATGCAATAGTGCCTTGGAGAAATTTGTACACAAGAACTGATTTTTATAACGTATAACTGGATGATATGTTCTTCCAGGGTAAACATTTCAAAATTCATTAATAATTTTTTATTCTCATACCCCCATAAGTGTTTTTGCTTCTTTCAATTTGCAGAATAAAAAGAAGCTGTTATGTACTGTATAAAATTTCAGCCAAACAACAACAGAATATATTTAGCTGAATTTGATTATTAGCTCTTTTTCTACTTACTCAGTTTACAGTAAAAATATAAACCAAAATCTTATTGTTTTCACCTTGTCATTATTTCTAATAACTTTGACTAATTATTAGCATTTTGATTCTTGTACGACAATTTCTTAGAAGTTTCATAAATCCAATTCTAACGATGTGAGTTTTCTAGGAAAAAACACATTACTACAAGATGCTAGTGCTGTTAATTCTCCTAATGCTATAAGACGTCTAGTTGTATCCTATTTTCTATTTTTCAACAGATAAGAGGAGGAAAACATTATTTTGGATTCTTAAGAGTCAAAAAGGTTCACAATAAAAATTATGAAAAATATTCAATTTAACAAATTTCAATATAAAATATAAGTTTTTTTATAGGGATCCACTGGATCTCTCTTACTATTTGGTGATACAAACATGTACTTTAAAGTTATCAGGGATATATCTATATAATTTTCCCGTGGGAGTCCACACAGACTCCACTTGACTTTGTACTTGTACACTCACAGTGTTGAGTATCATGGCATTAAGAAGGTTAAAAGAAAATGTTTAGTACACAATCCCACAGTCCTTTTTATGTTGAGAAACAAAAGTTTATTAACCCTTCAGGCATGTCTTATCTCTCCACCGTCAGCTACTGCAGAGTGACTTTTATGGAAAGTATGTTCTTTCATTTAATTTATTAAATATGATAACAAATAATATGCACAATAAGTTAAAAATAAACAAACCATATCTTTCCAAGAGCGATTTTTATAACAATTCAAAAAGGTGTGTTTCCGTGGAAAATTTTGCAACAATATAATGTTTCTTTTCTGTTATTGTAGTTATAGCACTCTACTTGCTTTCTTAGACAAATGTCTTGTACTTTAATTTATATATGGATATTTTATTTTGTCAATTTCGCCATTGTAGTACTACCATAAAAAATTCTGTCCGCAACCACAATATTATTCATAAAAATTCAACAGTTAATGTGAAAAACATGAAAATCAGAATACAAGTCGAGATACTATAGTGAACTGTTAGCTAGCGATCACTTCGTGAAATATGTCGAGACACACCTGCGATGCATTTAAAAGCAAGAATGGCATATGCCATTGTACACACCTGAGGGGTCTAATAAATCAATTAATTCCATTTCAGAATCTATCAGTACGGAATAATCCCCACTAAACTAAATAAAAAGATTTAAATTTAATGTTATATAACAGCAAATTAACCCCCCCCCCCCCGCACACACTTAAAATAGATTGGAATTTATTACAAGAAAGGGCACAGGATGGGTGTACGTACATGCACATCATTACAGCAAGAAACTCTCACCTTTTGAAGGATAACGCAGAGACATTGTGCGCTCCACCCCAGGGTCTGGTAACTCTCCTTCAGCTTGAGAACAGACACAAGACATGCAGCTAGCGGCTCAAGATAAAGGACACATGCGTAGGGGCAGCATCCATCTAAATAAACTGTAACACTACTGGACTGGCAGACATGCATTTTAAACCAGCAGTGTCAAACATAACATTACCAACTCTTCCCAGTGTGAAAAATATATTGGAAAACAATAAAAATTGTACAGGAATACAACATTTATTGATATTGTGGTTATGGTGTCACTTTCAAACAAAAGTTACACATTTTGAGATTTTTAACATCAACATTATGAAGATTTAAAATAAGAAGGGTTTTTCCTGCAATTTTACTACATCTCTTTTATACAGACGTCCACAACTTACATTTAATTCCCAACATACAGTTTTAGAAATAGAAATACCTATGGAAAGAATAACTATTATAATACGTAAGTGTTTAGTATGTACTGTAAAAATTTAGTTACACAATTTTTTAAGAATTAATTTATCATTTTCATTTGATGAGTTTGACACTACTGCTTTACAACATGAAAATAAGGGCTACTCAACTATTTAGCACTGCTTTGCAGTCTCTACATCTACACAAAGCTTTCTAGAGAGAAGATGAATCTCTTTTTCACATTTTACTTACCAAATGGCTGCATTCTCTTCATAAAAATTTGTTCTTTGGAGACTGTTCTAGCACAATATTCTAACTATCACACAATTAGCACACCTGAACGTCATCTTTTGTCTACAGAATACAGTCTACAATCTACATAATAACTACCCCTTCCCACACAAAATTAATCTGAATATAATACACAACTGCATTTTGTAACCTACTCAAAATACAATCAAAGACACCAGCAGATTCAACTTGACCAAAAACTTTAAAAAGGATTTTGTTGGTAAAGGTTAAAAACCTCCATGCAACACAAGTAAAACCCTCTGGCAAACTGCAGGCAACAAAAACTCACCATCACTCAGCACAACCTCTGCTTGGCTTGGACGAGGAACTTGCTTAGTTTCTATCCGCAGCACTCGTGGTTCTATGGAGAAGAAACAAATGAAATAAACACACCAAAAAATATTTCTTATCACTCCAAGCACCATGAGGCTTGAGAGACATCTGTGATACATGAATAAGTAGGAAGTATGCCTGTGTGCATATGTAGGAAGTATGAATTGAATATTGCCTTATTTTACGTGGCGAGACTTGAGCATCCAGGCCTGCTCTTCTCTCTGCGCCACGCAAATTTTGCTATGCTCCTTTCACCAACTTGCGGAGAAAGGAGGTATTTCTTGGGTGACAAAGCAGGTGATTTGAATTTAGCTCAGAGGTGTCATTTAGGCTCGAAGATCTTTTACATGCAAGTAAATCTACCAACACGGGGAAAGCTTTTTTCGCCCTTAAAAATCCACGGCAGTCGGTCGGGTTTGAACCAGCCGACATGGGTATAACAGTCCGATATGCTAACCATTACACCATCACTACTGCTAAGTACGACTGTATGAGTATGTATGAAGTATGAGTATGCATATAAAATCTGTTGATAGCTCTCACCTTCATGGTGTCCCTGCAGATAGACTTTCTTGGTGCACTGTAGAATAACACAATTTGAAAGTAATTCATTACCATTGCATGAAATTGGAAGTGATGACTTTAATGACAAAATAAAAGATGACCAGGACCTATGCAACTTGCATGATAATGACCTTACTGATGAATATCTTGGGGAAACAATCAAAAAAGAGTATCACCTAGACAATAGTGATGAAGTAATGGAAATAACAGCAATCTAAACACCTGAACTTTGAAATTTAAAACAGAAATAGAAACAGCTACCCTTCCACATTTGGAGGTACTGAAGACAATGAGGAGATCAAACAAAAATAATCAAATACCCAGTCCAAACAACTTTGAAGTAACATTGAAAGCTTGCGTTTTATTTCTTCCTTGGGGTAAGTTAATAGTAATTTTGTTTGGTTGTGGTGCTTACTTATTCAATAGTAATGCAACCTTTATAGATTTTTTTGAAAAGCCTTTCCCAATATGCAGTAACATAACCCACCTTTCTCTGTTAGAAGATAGATCAGATTTAACTTTCACAATGTTTTTTGGGAACCTAACTCTTGTAAATGGTGAGGGATTACCATAACATAAAATAAATTTAAGCTAAAACAAACATCATACATGTTAACAAATGAATATGAATATTATCATTATTATTATGACTAGGGACAAATTTTGATGACCAAAATTATCACCAAAAAAGATCAATAAAATGCTCTTAAAAGGTTTTACAAATTATGTAAAAGCAAAGGAAAATGACTTAAAAGAGTTAAAATGAATAAAATATTTTATCAAAACTAGTTCAAATGAACAACTTAAGTTGTTGGATATATTACTGATGTAATCGATCTTTGTCCTTTCATTAAAGTGATCTTTTGTTTTGGATTGTTCTTTACCAGGAAATCTCTCCTTAGTTATTGAAATTGGCTGAATTGAGAATAGGAAGTCACAGGAACCTTACAAAACGGCTGACATTACATTTTCTGAGCGCAGAAATTGAATAGGCTACTCAGAAATTCTATGGAGAACATTTGTTGCATTTTGTAATAATTATTTTAAGCAAGTACCATTAAAATTATATTAAAATAGATGAAATGAGGGAAAATCCTTTAAAAATGACTGAAAAACATAACAAAATCCACAGAACTCTTAAATTCAGAAAGTAATCTTTATTTGGATGTGCTGGTTTCATTACTGACACTCAACTTTGGATCAATGTAATAAATTTATCATGTCTACCAAGTGCAAATTTAACATTACCATCTCTGCTTTCTTCCTCGGTTTCACTAGCAGCAGATGTTGGAGACAGCAGGGGTGACTTGGCTGCACTTGCACTCTCTTCATTTGTAGGCCTGCTGTTATGCAGAGAGGAGGACAGAGGCTCTGATTCAGATTGCTCCTCGTCAACTGCAGCATTAAAAAAAATCCTTGTGAGAAAATATTTTTGAATTTTTGTTGCAGGAAGAATGAGCAAAATTATTACAATTTTTATCAGTAACTTTATTCTTGGTATATTTATTGATTTAAAGTCAAATGCAATTTCTTAACATAAAAGAAGGAAAGATTGAGAGAGCGAGAAAGAGAGAGAAAAATAATGTTACCCTGTTCCTTCAGTCTGATACCTAAACTACCTGGACAAACCTAAACCTACCTAAACCTACAAGGTGACATTTTGACTGTAGGCCTCAAAAGCTCTCAGCTGAATGATCTGTACCACATTTATTCACTACGAGTTGGTGGCAACAAGGGCAGATTAAGTCTCTTGAAAGCTGCAGCTATTGCATGACACTATGAAACCACTGTTGGCATCAAGTGTCTCATATGTAAAATACAAAGAAGTTTGGTGCAAAGTATAGGTATTGGAAATTAACCTTAGCCTTTCGACCTTAGTTTCAGACAAAACCTATGTAAGCAGAATCCAAGCAGCAGCTTTGGGTTTTTTGAAATGTAAATTAAGCACATTGATGTTTATAATTTAATGATAATTACAATGATTAAAAAATATTCACAATTTGAAATTTTTTTGGAACGCAAAAAGGCAGGATAATCCTGACTGTGTTTATGATAAAACAAAGAAAAACATGGGAAAGACACATAATTTCTTGTACTTTTTTATATGTCAAAGAAAAAATAATTTACATAGAAAAGTGAGTATACATTTTATTTTGAAGATTTTATTTATTTACTGTATTAACCTGAGTATTACAAGAGACTTTTTCTAAAATCTCATTTGAAAAATATGGTTCATCTTATCCACTGTTCCCTGTCGGTTATGATGTATATTTTTAAACTGCCTTTCCATGTAAAGAAGAAACTCCAATGCTGATAAAAGACTATGCTGAAAAGGCAATAAATATCAAGCACATCTATACTATCTAATTCAATTTATCGATGTTTTGTGGTTATCTTTCATTTAATTAATTAATTCAGAAGATATGCCCTTGATTTACCTTGATTTGTATCTACCACATATTTGCTGACCAAGGAAGACCAATAGTATTGAGTAGGCCAGTAAGAAAAACATGTAAACAAATTGCATTGCAAGTGAAATGCCATGTGTTAAAAAATAAAAATCATTGCTAAAATTTTGTTACAACATGCACTGATTAACAAGGTCATGGTTCCACACCTGGCAAAAAGCTGTTTTTTTTTTTTGTGTTTTTTTTTTTTTTTTGGGGGGTGTCTCCATTTGCAAGAAAGGAAATTTAAGAAATTCAAATTGATAGCAGTAGGCACTATTGGAAAATAGGCCATAAAGAAGAGAATGATAGGAAGAAAATTTAGTGATTCAAAACAAAATGTTCTTGAGTAGAGAGAGATGGAAGACAAATGCAAATTCACAGGTCAAAATTTCAGGGGTGCATAAAATATTAGGGGGTGACACAGCATAGGAGAAGGACCAAAAAGAAAGAAATAATAAGGTTTGTTTAAGAAGTATTGTGAATTTTGAATTTCTTTGGGCTATGTACTATATTTGATTTTTGATTTTTTGTAGCGTTATGTTAGTACTCATGCCCCTTACTTATGCTGGCAAGATCAGCCATTTTGAATGGTTAGTTAATTGTTGATGGCTGTTTTGCTTGGGCGTGTTGTGTCTCGTCTTCAATTTCTGCTATTCCAAAAAATGGATCCGAGAATCTGTACAAAATTTCGGGTGAAAAACAAAAACAAAGTGTGTGGATGCATTCCGAATCTTGACTGTGGCATATGGGGAAGCTACCTCGGACAAAAGCAACATTTATGGCTGGTACAAAAAGTTTTCAGAGGATTGAGAAGGTGTGAACAATAACGTCCTGGATGGACCAGAAACAGCATTGCGTTAACATTGCTCAGGGGATGTACTCGGTCCACGATTACCCAAATGTGCTCAAGAAGGTCATAATTGGTGGCGAATCATTGCTTTATGGTTATGACACAGAAACCAAAGTTCAATCATCCAATTATATCTTTCCTACACCATCTACAATTTAGAGGTCAAAATGTTTACTTATATAGTATAATAAGGAGAATACATTATGTTATTCAAGCACAGGAAGGATGTATGTAAGCTAAGAAGAGAACATATCGCAACAGACTCTAGTCTTTTAATGGTGACATGCAATTCACAGTGTGGCATTTGCCGTTTGTTCTTCATTGCATTGATTACTAATATTAATTCATATATATTTTTATGTAAACTTCTGATGTTAATAAGGATTATGTATAGTTCTTCTCTGTCTAATAAGATCATATTAAGATTGTTTACACCAGGGTTTCTTCCATAAGAGCCCATTTTGCCATCTCAATGTGAAAATTAGTTAGATCCCTGTACCCTTAATGAAGGTTCAGGCAGTACTAACTTAAAATTCTTGTCAACGAGACAATTTTCTAGTCAATTATGCAATTCGCAATTTTATCTTGACAAAATAATAAGAATCAGTAAAAAATCAAAACAGGAGACCTCTTCAAAATTAGAAATCATCTTATAATCAGGTAAAAAAGGTACATCTGCAAAAAAAGGCTGTACTTACAAGATTCACCCCGTTGTTTACGCTCAACAACTTTCTTATATTCTTCCAACTCTTCATCAGTTATAGTATCAAAAGGATTCTTGGCATAAGGAGTCTTGTAAACAAGAGCATTATGCTGGAACCCTCGCTGAATAATACCCTTCGAAGCAGCACCTACGAGGATAACCTGATCTCCTGTAGCTGAGATGTTAGCATCCTGCACAAAAATCATTTTATTAAGAAATTCTGTATTTTTATAACTACGGAACAGAATTTCTGTTAATTGTATCACCTGCATGGGTAACAGTATTAATGTGTATTATTAACACACATTTGCATTGTCACCATTTTAAAAATTTTAGTAGAAGAATCTTAGTAATGAACTGAAATAAAATTTTCTTAATCCAATCTTATTACAACTACAAAGTAAGGTGAAAATTAGATTCAATTCAGCGCCAATCAATTTTTTAGTGTTTCAGAAGCAATTATGACTCTTTACTGAGAAAAGAAATGTTTTAGAAACACTTGTATTACAAAACACGTAATTCAAAATTATTACAACTCTCTTATACTATGTACATGCAATACTATTTGTAACTAAATTTATTCTTTAAATATTTTGATGTGTAATTATAGACATATTTTTGGGCAAGAGTCTATTTTCTGTTTTGAAACCTTAAATTTATTATATATACAGGAACTACTTTCATAGTGCTTAAATAAGCATATTTCAGCACTTCCACCTCAAAGTGCCTCATCAAACATTTAACTATCCTGATTTTGATTTTTTAAATTATTTTGGTTACTTATGACCTTGTTTCACACTCAAAGCATTTTAACGAGAGAAAATCTTGTTATTTATGTGATCAACACATCATCACAAGCAGTTTCAGTGCTTTTTATTGCAAAACAACGGTCTCAAATTGCAATCGACCTTGTAGAGGGATACTTTACAGCATTTCTTATTTTGGACATACTGTCGTTGCACCAGCAAAAACTGCCATATAAAATGAATATATTAAGGGAAAATGAGCCTAACGGAACAAGGGTATTTCATTGAAAGTTAGGAAATGCTTGTGTTCTTTTATGTTCATTTTTCCTTACTTCATTCACATCAGTTTTTGCAGGAAGAAGGACGATGTAACTTGGATATGAAGCACCACAAAATTTGATTCATCATCCTAACAATTAACTTTTTCCTCTCTTAACTAAAAGTTTTTATTGTGAGTGGATCATGTAAGTTCTAAGCAGCTGAAAATCAAAAGCAATAAAAGGACTTTTATTAAACATAGATAAGCTTTCCCAACACTTTTGCAAATCATATTTTTACAATTATGCTTGAAACATAAGCAGGAAAGGTACCTCAATAAAAAATAACCTCTTATAAAGAAAAACTGGGCCAAAGAAAACATTTTAATTGTGTTATTAGTTTAGATATGTTTTGATCTCCCCTACCAATTCACAAATTAAAGAAACGCAATTTTGATGAAAAATGAAGAATATGTTGACTTCCTACAACTTCCATCGATTTTAAATACTCTTCGAGTTTTTTAATAAAACATTTATTTGTAAAATTATGCATGCTAAAAATGTATTTAGAACCTTTAACAGAGTAATAATGTCTCAAACCCCTCACTCTCCTATTTAGCGTTACGTAATTTATGAACGACTAAGATAAAAATCCATCATTTGAAAAAAAGTAGAATTGATAAAAGAAGGTTAGTTTTAACTTATATCCATTCTTCATTGATCTTTCACTTCACAATATTATTTTTGTTTTAACTAATAGCTTGACTCTTATGGAGACTTGTGCTCAGGTTGAACCCTTGAAAAATATGTTACGAATATACTTATTTTCCTTTTAATGAAATTCAATATTTAACATATTGCAGCAATACTGATGTATGAAATCATTTTGAAACTGAAAAATGGGTAACTACTGCCTTCAGCGTCCGGTGCTCTCCAGATATTGAACCATGTCACTTTCTTGGCTCTATTAGTTTGTTTACTCTTTGGCCCTACGCTTCAAAATTGGGCCCTCCATTGCATAGGCATTGGATAGGTGAGTGGGTCCTGTTGCCATGCCCTGCGCAAGGGGTCCAAGGGTAATACTAATTTTATGTCTTCTTTTTACTAGCTGCAACTTAATTTCATCAACTTTGTGTGTTCAATAAATTATTTTACAATTTTTAAAAGATTAACATAATATATGAATACATGTTGATGAGTTTTAGGTTTTCATTATTCTTGACATTTCGAGTGTGTGTTTGCTAATCTTCAGGAGATTTATAAAAGTACATTACTTTTCTGTATTTATTAACATGCCGTTGTATAATAAATAGATAAAATATCACCAGTTTAAATTTCTCTATATTAAGCATAAGAATTCTAGAAAACAGACTCTTACTTGCACGAGTGACCTAACATACTTGGAATGCCGAAAAAAATCTAAAACAAAACTCACCACATATATATTAATCTTTATAAACATGACATTCATAAATAAATTATTGGACTACATTAAATGATATTTCTAGTCAGAGGGTCACGAAGAATATATTGAACTTTATTTGTTATTGAAAGTACACAAGTTGGGTCAATTATTAACCGCATTGAATGCATTATTTACAATGATTAAAGAATTTATTTTCATTTGTTGTTACGTTTTTGGTTCAAAATGTTTTTTTTATTGTGAGTCCCTTGTATACAGTAGGCCGTAAGAAGCTTCTTTCTATTTTTCATAGTGGGTGTTTTTTCCCCCCGCAGCTGCAATTACAGCCGAGTTACAGTCTGCGAGCGATGTTGTGAATACAAGTGTGTGTGGAAGACCTTTCAGTATTACAAGATATTCTACGATAGTGACATTTTTTAAATAAAATAATTTTATTCCGTGTTAAATGTGTCCGAACAATGGGGGCTGAGTTACAGTCCGCCAGTCAACAGTCTGCATAAGACTTGCGACAACACTCTACTCCCATTTGTATGTAAAAGAAGTGAAAATACATTATGTTCAGTAAAAAAAAAAAGTATTAATTTTACTTGTGTTGCATATTAAAATGAATGATAATTAAAGTAGAAATAATTTGGCGATGCTAACTACATCTAATAGTAATATTGGAAGCAAACTCAGTGAAGGCAGAACGCATAGGCAGAAAATTGTAAGCCGTGCACACGCCGTCTTGGATAACGCAAGAGCGAGAGTCTACTGTGACAATTTAATTTGATTCTAAAGTATGCTACATAACAGTTTAGAATGTTGTTTTATCAATTCAATTAAAAATATAAATTAATTTTCTACTAATTGTTAAAATTTACATCTAACAACTAATTTATGTAAATTGTTACAATAAATAGAAAATTAATTTATATTTTTAATTGAAATATATTGTGTATATACATACACTACATATACATATATACATACATACATATATAAACACTGCAGTGTGACATGAAACTAACACTCCCCTTCCCTACGTAACACTACCTCAAACCCCTTCTCCCTCTCTTTAGCGTTACGTAATTTATAGATGACTCCTACAGAAAATGAAAACAGATTATGATGTATGCTGAAACCTAATTAATCTTCTTTTTACCTCGAAAATTAAATAATAAATTTAATTTAAAACAACAGAAAAATTAAAAATATGTAAAATCTAAAGATAATAGAATTCTTGACTTCTAATTTAATTTTCTACCACAAGGCAGTTGTTATTTCAATTAATTGTTCAGTAATTAGTTTTGTTAAACTATTTGGGTATATTCAACAATATTAGTTTTAACATCACTTATTGGATTTTTTATTACTTATGATATTGAATGAACCATTATTTATTTTATTGTACTTTCAACATATAGAGAATAAAGTAATTTGAATTTACTTAAATCCAATAACACTGATGTCAAAGTAACTAAATCCACTTATTTTGAATGGATTTTGAAGACGAAATAAAGTCCACCAACTTCTTACCTGTAATTTCTTGGCTTCCTCCCAGCTTACACCTTCAAGTATGTGTGACTGAGGGCCTGATGTGATCTTATCTGATCGTCTATTATCTTTAATCTGTAATATTTGAAAATTTAGTTACTATCTAAACAATTCTTGAAACAAAATTAATAAACAGAATGACGTATTGGATCGCCAGTTGACAAAAAGACGAATAAAAGAACCAGATTAATAACATGATTTAAAACTTACATGTGAACTTGATTTTTCAGAAATTGTAGAAGTTTTTCCATTGCTAAACACTACACTTCCCACCACTTGTTGGAAAAACAAGTTGTACATCACAAGTAGGTTGCCAATGATACTAAATTTAATATTCAATTTACAAGGCCAAGTCCGAAAGCCATATTCACTAGATCCTATGTCACATATAGCCTTAACACAACATTCCTAAAAACACTTACCATTTGTCAAGACTTTCACACTATTTAAAGAAAATATAAAAGCAAGTGTGAAACTAATTTACCAGCTAAATCTATTTTTAAATCATCTCAAAAATGATTTCACTTTAAGATGTTACGGTAAGGTCTTCCTTTTTATTTACCCACAAACTGGTTTTTTCTTTACATATCAAGAAAATTGGTTTCCACAGTAATAAGATTTGCTTACATAAAAATTTAAAATATCATCACAAAAACAAAAATTAAACTTACCTGTTGTTGCAATTTCTTAAATTCTCTTGGATCAGTGTTCTTCGGCACAAACTGCAGAGCACTTTCAATCCTCACAGGAGTACTACTGTGCGTAGGAGAGCCTTCCGCCACCCACTGTGGACAGACAAAACCAGAAGCGCATAAGGGACCTGCGTCTAATGTTAGCACAGCTATTGCGACAATGAATAATGTGCCTGTTTTCCAAATAATCACTTGCTCCTCTGTCATCAGTTTAGAGTAGGTCCCGCACGTTCTGGTTTTGTCCAGACAATGAGTGCTGGAATATAGCTGACAGGTATGAGAATATCCATCCACTACAGAAAACAGGCACAGAATTCTCCTACACACAACACCATAGGTGTCTAAGGAATGTAATTCATATGATTTTTTTTATCTCTTAATATTTTGGATTTATATTATAATAAATTTCATAAGATAAAAATAGAGGAAAGAAGGTGAAATAAAAGGTAATCTAAGCATGCACTACAGAAGTATGTCACGAAACAATTTGTATAACCGTCAGGAAATCCTAAATTTTTACATTTATAAGCAATATCCTGAAGCACTTTTGAATATTTTTTAGTCTGCAAATACAGAGAGAGGAATATATGAAATTCCAGCACCATTAAAAAGAAACCAAAGCAGAAAGAGAAGAATACAATAGCTTCACTATAATTTGCCTCAAATTGGAATTAAAATTCACTGCAATTTCTTCTTGAAACAGAATCCATTACATGAAGTATCAGCAACTGTTTATACACGCCCAAGGGGCAAGTTTAAACAGTAAAACTGACAGCTGTAAAGTAAAAACCATAGAGACGCAAATTAATAAGATAAGGCGACAGCATCTGACCACCAGGATTTCAGTATAGTGGGTCTTCACCAACACCAAGTTCCGAAAGAAACCAAAGGTGCCACAATATTGCAATTACTTTCTCACATACACTCACCATACAGGATGTTTGATACCACACTCTTCCAAAGTACCCTGTGTTCAAAGAGGGCGTTTCCCTGACTATTTACAGATTTTTCCACCATCAAACATTTAATTAATAACTTTTTGTCTCTATGAACTAGGCGTGTGGATACCAAGAGAATTAGGCAATAACAGCTCGAGTTTTTAATAGATTTTGGGTAGTATTTTTGAAATGTTCTTATTTAGTACACATGTTCATACTAAATGATTTTTCACACAAAATCCTGCTTTCCAAAAAAAGATAGACAACTCTTGGTCTTACTGTTTTCTTTTGAAGGTAACTGAAGGTAAATGGAAGTGAACAATTGTATGGACAATTTGCTAAGGAATGAAAATTTCACCAACAATCGCAGAATTGTTTTTTGAAGCCCATGTATGTGAGAAAGCATAAATGAATCAGAAATGTTATTTGAACATAAATTCATGCAGGTACATCCATGCCCATGCTATTCCCCAACATAAAAAAATAAAAGAAACAGGACACTTAGACCCGCAGAGAAACGCTTGGCCAGCTGTCTCAATTCCAATTACCTCCTCGGCATTCGCATCCACCCACTAAAAATGAAAATAAAAATACACATAAAAATCAGGGGAATTTACAACAATTTTTCTACACACATTCGTACACAAAAGTGCATATTCACAATCCAATGCAGTTAATATCCAAAATCTAGTTATGATAAAGCTACTTAACAACAGCAATGCAGGAAAAGGATGTTTACTCAGTCATTTAACACTCAGAAATTATCCATAATAATATGGAGGTCACAGGGGGGGAAACTTGAAAGAATACATAAGCTATATTTCTCCATTTAAAATATTTATTTGTCCTACAATTCACAAAATAATAATAATAATAATAAAAAGACTTTACTGAATGTACGTGCACGATTCACTTATCACTTGAGTATTTGTGCAAAACTGGAAAATCCTAACATTTTTTCAACTACATATTAAAATGTTAGTTAAACATTATTTCCACAATCTACTTCATTTGGCAAAGTGAGAAAGACTGACTGAAATCAGTGACTATGTGACAACAATAATACCAAAACATGGGTTCCAATTTTGCAGTGATTTCAGCCCTTGCCTCACTATACCTAAGACATCTTAATGACTTCAATAATGCTTACTCATGCTACTAAGCTTTTCACAAATAAACTGTATGATTCGTGAGTAGCAAGAAATCTCAAACACATACTCAAATGTATTAAAGCCTTGAAACAACTCTTATCACAACATTACCACACTGGCAAGAACAATACATTATCAGATACACGAGAGCTTACATGGCACATTTTGGAATCATGTCTTACATTTTGATCCATATTATTTCTCATCCAACTTTCAATATCATCAGAACACTAATAAGTATTCAAAAACCCTTCTCTTCCAAAGCTTGCCCAAGAAATCAAAATGACTACTGGCAGAAAGCCAAAGCTATTCCACATCCCACGCGTGAAAACTAACATCAGAACGTAAATAAACACTGCCATTGAGAAAGGAATGTTTTAATTTATAGGAATATTTCTGGAATGATATCATCTCTAATAACCCAAATCCAAGCATCTATAAGCAAATGTACCACATTAAATGTGACGGTAAAAACTAGCAAGAAAATTCTTCATTATGATAATGGACGTCCTCCCTGTTTGAAACAACAGAACACTTATCTTGCTCAAGCAAGCAGTATATAATTAGAGGAGTCATTGCATACATTTCCATTAAATTATGTGCAGGAAATGTGTAACTCCCTTTAAATAATCTGTTTTCACACAATAGGTAGTCCCAACATGCAAATTCTTTCCAAAAATACTCTGCAATGTAAACTAGAATTTGTTCCGGATATACGGTGACCCTCAAGAGTACTGAGAGGATACATCTATTTATCCTCTTTATTCTCAAAAGTTATGACCTCTACCTTAGTGATTTTCTTGGGATCAGGAGTCCCAGTTTCCAGAATCTCCACTTTCTGATAAACATTTGGTGAATTCAACCATCTTGTGCGATCATGAGTCTTCCTACCATCAGCATATTTCTTCCAGTGTCTGTAGCAAATACAAATAATGAATCACATTTGTACTATAATGATACCTACTTTCATTACCTCTTAATACTTATTATTTCAATATCAAAAATGACTATTAAGTTCAACTAACCCTTGTTTGTACATTTCCTCTTCCTCTAACAAGTAACCCAATGATGACACAGCTGGAGGAACTTCCACATCATTTCTTGGGCGAGGTGGTTCTCCTTTGACAAGAGGATGTCTATAAATGTAACCAGTCCTAAAACCCTAGAACAAAAGCAGAACTCTTGACAATTTTCTGAAGACCACATCAATCAAAAGTTAAATGAAATGTTTTTATGGAATATGAGATTTCTCTATCAATAAAATGAAATTACTTTCCAAGCAAAAAATGAACTGAAAATATGTAATTCTTAATTCTTAGTCATTTGCTTCAGCATGTTTTTCTCCCTTATACAGCTTGTTACACCACTAGTATTACTCGCGCAACTTTTCTTGAACGATGACCTTGCTTCCCCCTCTCTGGCACAATAAAAAGATGAAGGCAAAAGCTCACAGCGAGCACTGATGACAACATTCAAAACATATCTTCACTGGCGGGAAGTAGAAACGATTTTCTTTTGAAGATGAGAACTTCTATCGGATATTTCCTCCAAAAATCTAAAGAAATGACCAAAGCAGGTACGAATCTATCACAGGAGATACTTCGAACTCCTGATAAAGTTAGAACGCAAGTTATTGAAAACGTTACGAAGGCATGACTGATTCTCCAGAGATTGGCATTGCTCCACAAAATCTAGTGGCAGATTTCATAACTAATACCCCCACTCTACCCGTATTTCTACAATCCATCATTCAAGAAAAATTGTGCGAGGATCATACATTTACACTCCAAGAAGTATTTAACGAGATTCTGATAGGACAGGTTTGTGGCATTCCATATTCTTATTTAGTTATCCCATTATTGCTAGAATTTAATTTCCACACACATTGCTGTCACATTGGTGTGCACAGAGACATTGTTGAGGGGATCTGGTAGTATTTAGCATTCAGAAATTCCAAAACTTGCTTATATGTTTTGTTTAGAATGATAATGCTAATTTTATTCCTCAGTAGACAAATTAATGCACAAGAAGTGAATTGGAGAGGACCAAAGTGCGTTGTCAGAAAACTACGACAATGTTAATGGGTTAATGCCTATCCTTCAATTGAAACAAAGTCCATTGACACTATCAGCTGTGACAGTCATCCAATCAGGAGCTTGAACATTGCTATGATGTAAATGTAGCGTGGAATATTGAAGAAAATTAATTTTTTCCTGTTTTCAACATTACTTTGCACGAGAGAGACTGAGTTCTTGCTCTTACTTAGTCTTTATCTTATATTGGTTTACCTCAACTTAAATCTGTAAAGAATCACAATAACGTTCTCCTTGGTCACAAGTTTTCAAATAGCACAGTGTTTCCCTCACGATTGAATGCTTAGTGACTGCTGATGTGCATCATCCTCCACTCTGTATCAATTTTATTGCAGGCAAAGATTAAGAACAGGTTTCTGTATAATGGCAAAGATGAAGAACTGTCTATTCTGTACGATGATTGGTTTTCCATTCTGAAGGAATCCCATCAGATTTTCTCAGAAACACTAGTTTAATTTCATCCAAAATTGTAAAGTATTTGTTCAACAGATCATTACTGGAAGGCTATTTTCCTGAGGAACGGAAATCTTCCTATATTGTTACAATCTTTAAGCCTAGTGACAGTAGCAATACTTTTAATTACCGTCCAATTTCAATACTACAATGAAACTTTTCAAATCCATTGTTTCTGATAAATTGAAACCATTAATCTGTCCTTTTTTGTTTGAAAGACAATTTGGTTTTATAGGCAAAAGAAGTATTGATGCGAATTTTGTATACTATACTCAATACGTCTTGGAGCCACTTGAAAAGAATTGGCAAGTTGATAGCATCTATACAGATTTTAGCAAAATATTTGAGTCAGTGAATTACATGTTACTGTTATAGAAACTTAAGTCTTTTGGAACAACTGACAAGTTACTGGATCAGTTGTTTATGTATTTGACAGGTAATGTGTGAAATTAAGAGAGTCTATATCCAACTCTTTTTTCACTTTTTTTTCTGGGGTATCTCAGTGCTCACACCTGGGTTCTTTGCTATTTATCATGTTTATCAATGATTCACATCTAGTTCTTGATAATGAGGAAGAATTCCTATTTTTCGAAGATGATTGTAAAATTTTGAAGCTAGTTAGCATTCAAGTGATGTTCTTTGTTTACAAAATGCCCTCGAAAAGTTGTGTGGTGTTCAAATAATTGCCTTATTTTAAATACTGATAAGTGTAATAGACAAAAGCTCATATTATGCATTATGAATGAGTTTAAATGCCACGATAATATGAGTTAAATATGAATTGCACTGCATTGTCAAAGTAAGAGTCCGTATGGTCTTGTTGATTGCATAACAAAATTTGCTGTTAACATTTTTTGAGATTTTCTCTTTAGATGCCTGATAAATAAATAACGTTGGTCTGAATCTTTTGTCAAATTTACAGAGGATGCCAAGAACACATCCACATGGTTTTTATCACTTTTACAATGAACTTATGTCTGCATTTCAGTTTCTTGACATGTGAAGGCAAAGTAAAAACAGAACCCAACCAAATAGGCTTAATGTGCAAATATAAGTTCACTATACTTTTTGAATGAGATATTTAGGAAAAATTGTTGTTTTATATTTGGGTAAACACGGTACAACAGATTGACATTAAATTACATTGGGCAATTAGTGTAACAATGCTAGAGTAAAGCTTACAATCGCCTCAGAATGGCCAGTATTCTACAACCTGACATTTTTGGCAAAATTAACAAATTCTTTGAACAAGGTCAGCAAGGGGAAATCTTGAATATTTACAATATAATGAAACCTTTTTCAAATCAGACTTTAAAAAAATAAACTGAACACAAGACATAGCATTCTGTGAGTTGTGCTGTTATAAGCTCTACCTCTCAGTGACGAATATCTTTCTGTTTCTTGTTGTCATTTGGGCATGTGGTGCCAGTAGCCTAGCCTGATTGGGTTGCACTATAAATGGTCATTGTACATATAATGCAATGAATGATAGAATTGTGAAACCCTAATATATGAACAATAAATACATGTTGTGTATGTTGGAAGTAAAGTGAGTAAATAATTCTTTAATGTGTACATGTATGGTTCAAAATCTCTATAACCAAAAAGGCTCTAGAAATATGAAATTTCAGAAGAACTCACAGCATTATCCAACATTCGCATTAATGCTTCAAATTCAACACCACCAACACGCCACTGCTTCTCCTTCTTTATTCCAGATGGAGGAAGATCTGCAGGGTCAGGTTGCTTTGTTGCACTGTCAGGTGGGCGACGAGCAGCTTCATAGATCTGTTTGCGAGCTTCATCTGATACCAGGACCAAGTTGTCTACACCCATTGGCATTAGCTTGATCTGAAAATGGGTACAATAGTTTTATCAACTTTCTTTTCCTTCATTTTACTCATTCAATATTTCAAATAACAGAAAATTGGAACATCATTGAACGATTTGACTGTGTGAAGGATAACCACAATCATATTAAAGATATTGTATTTGAAGAAATCACGAATGGTCTCTTATATAACTCTTAGGAATATGTATGAACTACAAATAAAACTGGTAGAAAAAACAAAGTATTTATATACATCATAATTTTCAACAATTGTTATATTTTTACTTTTGTATCTCTTGTTCATTTTGTACTTTAATGTTATTACATTCTAGCAAATTATTCTGTTCCAAGTCTTCATGTGCAATTTAATGTACACTTTTGACTTCACCTTTGGATAACATTCAAACCCATTATTTCAATATACATGCTTGTAAAATGTGACTATACTAATTTATTTCGTAATTCTGAACATTTATACATATGGGCATGTCTCATTAACTAAATAAAAACTTTCCTCTTAGAAGATTTCAAACACTCTTTTTGCAAGTTTAACTCCAAGACCACCAGTGGCATATTTTTACCCCAAATATTGAATTTTTCTCCCTACCCAAAATGTACTGAAGTATGTACTGTTATACTGCCAAACAGGACTATTTCAGCTTAAAAAATATTTAATTCCCCAACTTTCCAATTTTTCCAGTTCTATTATTTCAATTTCCCACATAGAAATTACAAGTCTTATAACCCAGGGATAATAAAACCTTTTTCCACATAACTATTGAAAGGAAGAAATTTAATTTTGTTTTGTTATAGTAAGTAATGTTATAAAGAAAACTCTATATCAATATTTCATGACTGCATGTTTTGGGAATCCTAGATATTGATTAAGTATCCTCCCCCCTTCAGTGTTAAAATTTAAAGCTTACTATAGTTACTGCACTGTTCTTTAAATGCATTAGGTTGGCATTTTGTACATCAAAAATGGATTAGAAGGGAAAATTGGATGAGGTGTGAATTAATGCTTTTGTTCGCGTTTTAATTACGAAGCGGTGAAGTCAATCTATTAATATATTCTTGCCAACTTTATGAATTTGATTGTACAAGGTGATGTGAGGAATATCATTTAATTCTTTGCAGTGTAACCAAAAACCGCAAAAAGTAAGCATTATCCATGAAGGGAATGTAAATAAAGGACTCGTTTTTATCAGGATTCACAAGAAAAATTTGTTTTAGAAATAATTAATTTTCTTGTTGTGTTTATTTATTAATTTTGAATTGTATCCCAGGACTGTTTTTATAATGAAAATTTCTTCATTTAATTTTTTGACACAGGACCTTGTATTACCAGTGAATCCATGAATAGAACGCAGGAATTTTGTGCTGCGAGGTGCAATTTATATCAGAAAAAGGAATTTAATAACTTGGGTTTGGGTTAATTATGGGTTTTTTAAATAAATTTAATTAATGATTAAGTATTCTTCATTAGAATACATATGGTATAAAAATGAAAGTGTAGAGGGAATAAGCCCTTCACAACAGGGTTACGTTTTTGCGTGTTGCACAACATTTAGAAAATACAGGCTCTCAACCTAATTTGGAGATGGGATGGAGTCAGATGCTCCTAAAAATAGGAACGTAAAATGTATATTAAATTGGCCTCATGCATTACAAGCATTCTAATATATTTAGCATGAAGAATTGTTAACTTTTTCAATGGCCGACTCCAATTTCCTTACTATTCCAGAAGCCTTGCATCCTGAACAAATCAAGTTATTTTGGTACCTGTGTCTCACAAGCAAGAACAGTGTTATACACGTTGAAGAAAGCTTCCTCCACCGTCTCTCCACAGCAGACAACTCCATGGTTGGTCAGGAACATAACCTGCACAAAATAAATATATTTCATTACTGAAAGAATAATATATTAGATATGTAATTCATAATAATGTCATTCTTAACTATAGATAACTGCTAATTTTTTGTCCCACCCCTCAATGTCTTAAATGTTAATACAGATTGGGTGCTTATAAGGGGAAACATGCAATCGCCAAAGGACAGGAATAGACTAATAACTAAGGCCCCGACGTTTATGAAAAATCTTTTTTGTTACGAGTTCTATAATATAATTATTAAATGTCCACAAGACACAATCAAATAAACTGAAATTCGAAGATTTTATTTAGCATATTCGTGCATTTTGTGTTAATGCATCATATTTAAATTATAATTCATATTTTATTGCTTTCTTGTTCTTATTACGGCATATTTCTCTTGGAACTTCAATTAATGAGCACATTTGTCTCCTCAAAACAAAAAATATACTTCATAAAGGTGTATGTGAATGTCATTCAAGAGAAATCACAGGAATGCCTTTCGTTCATTGCAGCAGAATTTGCTTTAATTTTTTCTAGATATCGTAAGGATGGAATCTGAAAATGATTTCTCCAAATATGAATGGTAAGATAATTTATCACCGATAAAGAATTTGTGGCACTGGAAATGACACTTTGATGACACAGATGAAATCTAAGAAGATGGAAAATCGGTGTTAATAAAATTGTTTCACACTAGACTGCAAGTTGAGATGTGTGTCATGTTTCAAGAAAAACAACAATCAAATTCCAATAGTCTGAAGCTAGATCAGTCAAAGAGCTATTGTGAACTCAATTAGTCAAGTTCGTGGTTTTAAGAAGAAAGAATTTTTTTGGTGAATGACATCAGTTAAATGGAGTAAAGTAGCAAAATCAAAAGATTTTGTAAACGAGTTTAGTAGTTACATTTTCTCAATAGATGATAACTTAATTTTGTAAATGTTGTGAAACTATAGTCAGAAATTTGGAAAGATTCTTGGTTAATCAACATTTAGAAACAGTAATGCACAAAAATAAGGTGTCCGGGAAGAATAAGAAATAATGAGTCCAGAAATAGATTTATTTCAAATATGAAAGTTTTCTTAAGTCACCATCCAGAAGCCAAATTTTCAGAGATGTTCCTCTGTCTAAACTGAGCAATCCTCACCTTAAGCTATAGAAAAATATTGTGACAAATTTGTCCCAAATGAACAGACACTTCGAAAACTTACATCAGCGATTTGTATGATCAAACTGTTGCAAAAATTGCAAATGCAGTTAAGGGCAAAACATTGTGGCATTCTACGGATGAAACAACCCATTCACGTGGTTGATATGTTGTCACAATAATAGTGGATGTTTCAAAAGAAAAAAGGCAGTACAATTGTCTTTATTTAATATAGGAGTAGCAAAAAACACACCATTCAACAATAACAAAGTTCTGAAAATGCTACGCAAACTTTCTTTCCCAGAGGACTTCAGTGACACAGGATTTTGCTTTGCGTGACAGATGCTGCTCCATACACCAGTTAAGGCTGTGTCGGGACTACAAATACTCTATCCAAAAATGGTGCGCCTCACATGCCTAGCACATGCTATTAATTGAGTTTGTGATGAACTCTGAGCCAATTATTCTGAAGTTGATTATGTTTAGTTTATTTCAAATACGAAAAAAGTTCTTCTTCAGCGACCATCCAGGTGCCAAATTTTCAAAAAAGTTGCTCTTCCTATCCCTCTTCCACCAAAGCCAGTAGTAACAAGATGGGGTTCATGCCTTGATACAGTTTTATACTACAGTCAAAATTTTCTTTCTGTGATGCCAGTGATTGAGACATTCAATGATGAATACAGTGCATCCATCCAAGTGAAATAATTAGTAAATACTTTCTCATTAAAGGAAAATTTGAGCTACATTTCTTCCAATTTTGGAATGTTAACAAAGAAAATTTCTCAGATACAGGAAAGAGAAATGCAATTATGGGACTACCTTTAATTACCAGAAGAAATAGAAAATATCTTGAAAAGAGCTTAGTGTTCAATTTCAAAAACAGTTGTAAACAAATTCAGCAATCTGCTAGAAAAATTTTTTCCAGATATTTTGCTTTAAAAATTATTGCTGGAATACTAAGTGGAGACAAAATTTCAAAATTGAGTGATACAGAGCACAATTTGACACCCGAGGATGCAATATATTTCAAGTGTTGCCCGATTACATCATGCAATGTAAGAGCTATCTCACTCTCTCTCTCTCACTACAAAACTCTGCTAGTAGACAACACGCAACACCATGGATGACTTGCAGATGACATTTGTAGCATCTTTCAACTTTGAATTAAGGTAACATTTTACGAATTGCTTTTTTTATAAATATTGTCTTTTTGTTTCCATTTCTTTTATTTCTTTTTCAGAAATAAAGACAAATAGAAAGAAGAAGAATTAGTTTTCTCTGTTCTAATGCTGCATAAAAACCAAGTTAACTATATAATTGTTGACAATATTGTAATTGTTCCTGAATACATAAAACTTAGAGCATACTTCATTTGTTCTGGTGCACATTTTACAAATTTTGCTTCTCCTTTTTATTGAGCATTAACTTTGGAACCTTACCCATAACTAGAGGCTGCAAAAATATGTAATATGAAAACTCAAAATCTCTTTTACAATTCAAAATACACATTTACCTAATATAAAATTACATTTATCAAAAATTACTTAAATTTTAAAAATAATGCGAAACGTTTGAAAATCATTTGAAAAGCACAAGGTGGTGCATACTTTGCACCATATAACTTTCTTATTAGTAATAAAAGCTTCATCTATTGCTATTCAAAACGATAGTTTAGCAGCCAGATAAGCTGCAATAGAATTCCTCATACAAACTGGGTATATCTACGACCAGCAAACAATCACTGCAACATGCAGCAATCTCATCAAAGCTTTACATGTTGGCAAAGGCTGAAGTTTCTAGGAAATTAAGGTTGAAGATAATGAAAGACAGCATCAGTGATACTTTTCAGACAGAAAGGTGAAAACAATCCCGGATGCTGACGTGCACTACCCACCACTGATAGAGGAAGCAGGTGCACTAGACTGTAAGAACATCCGACGGCATCTTTATGTAACACACACACTATTTGACAGCACTCAGTAATATTGTAGGAATATATTATGAAAAAAAAATCTACTACAGACGAAAATTTAAGAAAGAAAAAATATTTTGTGAAAATAACTAAATACGTCATGTAGTACTAAATATGTCAAAATATTCAATGAAAAAATTTGATATTGTATTAGGATGGTGACGAATCGCTAAGACTACAGCTGAGAACAGAACATAGACAAACACAAAAATACATAATTACATAAAACCCCATTTCTACTCATAACACAACATTAAACAGAGAGAGAAAATAATAATAATAATAATAATAATCAAACACCACCAACCTTATTCAGAGGACCAAGATTTCGTGCAATTTTCTCTCGTTCTTCAGGTTCTGCAAGGCCTCCCAAGTAAGGATGCTGACTTATTTCTCCTACTACAACAGCTTCTTGGCAAAGTGGCAGGAGTCCACACTTCAAAGAGGATACCTAGCACCACAATTTCATTATGAGCACTGTTCTATCTATACACAGCTAGACCACGTCGCAATGCAACTTTCACTTACAGCAAGGACTGATGGAGTATGAACATGGATAATACACTTTATGTCAGGTCGTGCAGCATGGATAGCTGCATGCAGAAGAAAGCCAGTTACATTTACTCCAAAGTTAGTAGTGCCAGCTTCCACGATGTTTCCTTGCATATCGATCTTTACAAGACTCGATGCAGTGATTTCATGGTAGAGCATTCCAAAAGGATTCACAAGGAAATGCTCCTGATCTTGGTTCAGACGGGCCTAAATAAATAAGTTATCATATCATAAAATGTCTAATTAAAATGTAACAAAAAATTAATTATTTGTAAAATTACATACATGTAATTTTGATTTACTTGTTTTTGGTTTATTCATTTGGTTACATTACAAATTGTTGGTTAAATTTAAAAAAGTTAATCAAAAAGTAAGTGAATCTCTGCAAATATATTTTTGTGACATTCAACAGGTCTTTCTTTTAACAAAAAGTTCACAATTATTTTAGAATCTTTAGGAAGACTTAATATACTTAATGCACATACATGCTTACATCATTTAATAAACTTACTTAATATACTTATATCACTTAATATAATAAACTCCTGGAGCTACAGAATGGCACAGACTATCCTGGATTAATTTTCTATTTCCTTTGGTCTCGGTTAGATATTCGAACAGGACACATTCTTACCTGCTGCCATCTATCGCTGCTCAAATTTCATTTTTTTAACATTTTACTAATTTTTCAGTTTATTAATAGTAAAGCAAAAATTTATTTTAAGATTATTAAAGAATAGTAAAACCTCATCCTAAATGGCAATTTTCTTTGAAAAATTTGGAGCAGTTTTTAAAAAACTGGTGTTTAGGGGCTACTGAAAATTCGAAATTTTTAGCTCTTTTTTTGAGAAAATTTTAGTTTTTGAAAAACTTGATTTGAAGTCATTTTAAGTACTATAACTCACAAATTCAATAGTGTTTACAAATTGCTGGAAATGTGCATATCAACAAAACGAGACTTATGTAATCTATGGAGCGAAGAAAGCAGGGAGAGGAGGAAAGAAAGATATGGAAGACAAAAGAAAGAAAGAAAGAAGTAAGACAGAAAAGAAAGAAGAAGACAAAAAGAAAGAAAAGACTCAGAGATATGAAAGAAAGCGAAGAAAGAAAGAAAGAAAGAGGAGAAAAAAGAAAGGAAGGAAAGGAAGAATAAAGGGAAGGATAAGAAAGAAAAAGAAGAGGAAGAAAGAAAGAAAGAAAGAAAAAGGAAAGAAAGAAAGAAAAGATAAGAAAAAAGAAGAAGAAGAAGAAGAAGAAGAAGAAGCGAAGAAAGAAGAAGAAGAAGGAAGAAGAAAGAAGAAGAAGAAGAAGAAGGAAGAAAGAAGAAGAAGAAGAAGAAGGAAGAAAGAAGAAGGAAGAAAGAAGAAGGAAGAAGAAGAAGGAAGAAAGAAGAAGAATAAGAAAAAAATTAATAACAATACTATCCATTAAAAGTGTTAAAAAAATTTTGGAGCCACTTTGGAGTATATAGTTTGCGCATTTCTGAAAATGCTGAGTTTTGAGCTAATTTTCACAAAGACTTGAGTTTTTGTGAAGCTATATGTCATTATTTAAAGCACATGTTCTCATCAATACTGTAATGTGAATAAATTGTCGCTAATATAAATATTAACGACATGAGAGGCAAGTCAAAGATATTACTTTTTTGTATTTTTTGAAAAAACAAAAGAATAGAGCAATATGGCTTTTATCTCATCTTACAGAGTACATTTAGCACTATCTCTACCAAATGTTTAAAGACAAAATTGAACCCGTTCTTGAGAAAATCATGTTTATGTAATTTTTTAGAGTTTTACACATTGCAAGCACTATTGCATGAAAACTACTAAAGTTTTCAAAAAGTACATGACTAAGGAAAGAACTCACTGTGGAGAACAAATTTTATTAGAAGGAAAATCTATCTTCAATTTTATAATTTTAGGACAACACAGAAAAACTAATACTTTTGTAATTTTTGAAAATTCAGAGTTAAACGTGAAAGTTGGACTTATGGCACCTTTATAAGTGTACTTTATTCTCACAAGACATTAAAAGAAAATATTTTGAGCCGTTTTTTGAGAAAATTTTGAAAATATCTGGGGGGCTTCATGAAAAGTATCTCCCCATTTTAAAGATTTTTCTCAAAATCTCAAAAGATTTGATAACCACCGGATTCTTCAATTTGGAAAAAATCCAATGTGTGGTTTGGGCGTCTGGCATTTTGGAGGGGAAAAAAAGAAAAGAAGAAAGATAGATAGATAGAGAAGAGAGAGAGAGAAAGAGAGGGGGAGAAGAAAAAAACCCACACACACAACAACAACAACAACAACAACCAACTTTATGAGAGTATCCCAACACGTGTGGTTCCAGGGAAATCAGGAAATCTATTTTCCGCAGCATTACATAACTTTCCCAATACTAAGCATATTACTTCATATATACATACGTATACAGGAAAGTAAAAATTAACTGACATCTTTCATCTGGGTTTGTTTATTTAATTGTATTTTACATTGAGTTAACAATTATTGTAATTAGACCTGTTAGCATGGTACATGTTTTTATCAAGGGGGAAAGTGTTCTTCCCCCATGCCCAATGGTGAAATACAGTGCCTATCTACACAACTTGCAGGGTTTCCCCAAACAGGTATCTCCCACCAGCAGAGCTCTGCCCCAGCCAGAACAAGCTCGAAGATCCTGACTGGTTCCCAAGATGAGTGCTAGTGTAGTACATGTAAGTACGTGTAAGTAACGAGAAAGGAGTAAGGATAGAACAGGAAAGAGAAAGGAAAGATCCATATGTGGTCCTTGGCCCATTTGTTAATGTTGTGATCTGGCATTAGCTTCATGTTGATTGGATAAACTATGAAAAACTACTGATTAGAGTGGCCAGGTTCTAAAACGCCTCCTCCACCCAGCAGCTGAATTTGACCTAGCTATCCAGCTAGTGTTGAAAATCCTGCAAGTGTTTCGACTCAAGCCCTAGGACTTTCTGGTCAGAGGCACTGCCATGACATCAGTTGATGCCATGAGCATATTTCAGCCAGTTCACCATTTGGGATGAAGTAAGTATATTATCATATTCAATAAGTTCAAACAATGCATTATGAACATAAGCTTAAACAATCTTTTCTAATTTTACAATTAGATCTTTTCGAAACTCAGTCAAATTATTTATAACCAAACCAGAAAATAAGTGAAAATAAGTGAGCAACTTTTTCAATACATCAACGAAACAACTACTTTATTTCTCAAATTTCACATAACACACATAATTTCACTTACAGTTATATGATTATACACTCCTTGTGACCAACCATATAAATCCATCAATCTATAGACAGCCGCAAGCTTGCAACGGAGAATCTTTTCACCTTTAGCATAACCCATACTTTCTACTCCTCTAATATCATTGATGGGCACCACACAACTGGCACCTGAAAAGAGAAACAATTTGAGAATAACAAAAGGAATAGGTATGTTTAAGGAAAATTAGAAAACACAGAAATCAGTACATTATTTGCATAGTGGTATGCAGCAGCCTGCAGGGTCTGCAAGTTTGAATCCTACCTATAATGTTGTTATTTTAGTTATTGTTGCCGCCATAATGTTGCCAGATTTAAATTGTAAATTATAAAAGGTTAAAATGTCCTTTTTTAATTAGATTACTTTTAAATCCAACTTAAATGACCTGTGAAGGATACTGAGCTTTTTCCAACCTATTCATGTTCCCGACATCATAACATTTACATAAATAAATAGCATTGAACTTCACCCAACATGCCACCCAACTGCAAAAATCCATAAATCAACTACTCATTATACTCTTAGAAATATCCATTACTTCATGAAATGCGACATTAGCTAGTACCAGTGCCGATGCTAGGCCTGGGCAGACCAGGCGATCGCCCAGAGTCAGATGATGGGACCGATTGAACAAAATAGTAAACAATTGAAAAAGAAATTAGAACTCAAGAAAAATGTTACTGTATTTTATAAGTCACGGTGCAGTAGTCTGATATTTAAGAAACTTTCAATTAATTTTTTACTTTAAATATTTAATTAAAATTATTATGTATAAAGGTAGGACACACTGAAATGAATAAAAAATATTACAATAACATTAAAATAGGTTCCACTAATAATAATAGTAATATTAATAATAATAATAATAATAATAATAATAATAATAATAATAATTATTGTTAACATATGCCAAATGGCAACTGAGATTAACTGAAGTTAATGCCAGCTGCCATTTGGCATATAAGTTCTATTCGTTTATTGATTTGTTAATTTAGATAAGTTTATTTCGCTTTGCTTGTTGATTTGTCACTACTAATTTTCAAAATGGTAATTAAGTATAACTTAGTTTTCATCTTAGCCTGTTGCCAACTGACATCTCTTTATTTATTTACAATTTATTTGCTATTTTAGATAATTTGATGATTTTGATTTATTTTTGCCTGTTGAGTTTCATTGGAAAAAAATCTTAATTCCAATAAAAACAATTCACGCATCATACAGTAACTGGCAAACCATACTGATGATGGGTGAACTATAATCAACAATGGTAATACAAAAAAGAAAAACAAAACAAAAGTACAATGTAACACACCCCTCTCTGACAAGTACATAAAGTACTTAGAGAGGATTTGAAGTGTACTGAATGAGATAAAATAATTGTAATAAATATATTTAAATTTAAATCTGATACGACTAGCATTTTTACTGAAAGGTTAAACAGGGCGTATAATGTATGTAAAGTAGTCTAACAAAATTGGTATACTTTCTTATTGTTTTTATGGTGATGGTTTTTGTACATTGTCAATGTAATTCTTTTGAAAATAAATCATTATTATTATTATTATTATTATTATTATTATTATTATTATTATTATTTCATGTGTTTAAAAAGAAGTGTTTTTGTTAAACACTAATTAAACACAACATTTATTAGCATTTTAATATCTCTGTGGAAACTGTATTATTTGATCACTAAATACATTTACATAAAACTATTATTTAAAATATGTTTCCCAAATCTTAGTCTACTTTAAATGTTGTAACTATTATTATTTGTTGAAATATAACACCTCATATTTTCTTAAGACAAATTTAACATTTTAAATTTTTTTCCAGGGGTGGGGGGCTATGTTTCAGCATTGTCCCGGGCCCAAAATTGGCACGTTCTGATACAACATATTGTGGTTCTGGGTATTGATTCTGTGCACAGTCCTGTTACTACTGTTCTGCTGATCTATGGAGTTAATATCTGCGGTGATTTTATTTCGAGCATGATGCCAAAAAGCCAGCTCGCCTTGTTGAGAGAGATTTTATCATCCACCAAATACTTCTGGTATAAAAGTGAAAAAGATAATTATGATAATGATGTAGGTCTATTGTGTGATTGTGAAAGTGATAACAATGATTGAAATATTTATTTTGTTAGTTGTAGGTATTTTGTCTAAAGAAAAAAAAAAAAATTGCATTAAAAATGTTTATATTAAGTGTCCTCTTTTTCCATAATGGAAATATGGTAACCCTAGTTGTATATAGTATTGTAATTTGTTCTTCAGTTCTATCTTCATAATTGTATTTCTATATTTGTCTACAATGCCACAACATTTGCCACAATGTTGATGAATACGAGTTTTATATAGTCCTGTAATTGGGATTTCCTGCTAGACTTTTATTATGTCAAATAAATAAATAATGTTCACTTTAGTGTCGTAACATAGTGTGGTTTATCCCTTATACCTTATATCACTTTCAATACACCATTCCTTCCCAGACCTCTCCCTGCCCAAAAGGAGTTTGAATGTGACTGTGACAGGAGGACCACAGAGGGCACCATTAGCTCTATTACAGGCTAAAGGGCCACAACAAAAGCACCACCTGGCAGTCACCTATCCTCCCTACTTGTAATTGGAAAGAGGGTTTGAGCACCACCACATGCTTTTGAGTGACAAATGACAGGAGTAAGTGCTCAACTACAATGAGAGATTAATGGCCAGAACCCAGGCTCAAGTCGAGGGACTATAGAGTTCAAAAAGGCCATGTTATTAACTGAAGACTGTGAGTATTAGCAGATAACCGAAAGATTAAGTGGATGGTCGGTGATGATGATGATGATGATGATGATGATGATGATGAT